>CABHPP010130365.1:0-24012 GCA_902168425.1 Peromyscus attwateri | reverse complement strand
CAGAGAAGCTATGCCCGCATGAGATGGCAGAGAAGCTATGCCCGCATGAGATGGTATGAATTAATTATTGGGGCTAGGTGCTAATAGCTGCCTGTTAGCTGAGAGTTCACCCCAGATTTGAGAGTCAGTAAGCAGAGGAACCATGCAATTGAGGTGTCTCGGCACTGCAGTACTGGGCCTCTTCACAAAAAGTTATCTCATCAAGGAAGTGGGAAGTGGAACTCATCAGGGACTCCAGCTTCTAGAGAGTGTAGCTGGAAGATTTCCTGTGTCGCGGCTGGCCAGTGGTCAGGACCAATCTCTCCTACTCGCGTCCCCAAAGTAAACACACAGAAGCTTATATTAATTAAAACTGTTTGGCCATTAGCTCAGGCTTTTTGCTAGCTAGCTCTTATATGTTAAATTAGCCCATAACTATTAATCAATGTATCGCCACATGTTCTGTGGATTTACCTCCATCACATTACATGTTACGCCTTGGGTGGCTCACTGGCATCTGTCCCCACCTTCTTCCCGTCTCTCCCTCTAAATTTCCCACCTGCCTCTAAGCTGCCTTGCCATAGGCCAAATGGCTTTATTTATCAACCAATTAAACACATATTCACAGAGTACAGAAAGACATTCCCCCATCAAATTTACTGTCTCTTTAAACACTTTTTTGTTTGTTTGTTTGTTTTGTTTTGTTTGTTTTTTTTTTCCAGAGAGCGTTTCTCTGTGTAGTTTTGGTGCCTGTCCTGGATCTCACTCTATAGACTAGGCTGGCCTCAAATTCACAGAGATCTGCCTGTCTCTGCCTCCCAAGTGCTGGGATTAAAGGCGTGCACCACCACCACCCAACAAGAGTTTTTTTTTTTTTCAACTATTTCTTTATATAACTGTCTATCCTCCTTTTCCTCTCTCTTCCAAGCCTACATGCATTTTTATACATATAAACCATTTAGTGGTTTATTCCATCTGAATCTGCCTTATTGTGAATCTATAATCCTTCTCTGACCAGGAGAGATTTTAAACTGCTAAACTCTGTGTTTAGGACTGAAGCGGCAGCCTTGGCTGCTGACTCCACCCATTTCAGCTTTTCAACATGGTGGAGGTAATTCACCTCCAAGCTCTGGGAGCCATGCTCTCCACTGACTCTGGGAGGCAGTGGGTCCATGCCTCCAACCAGCAGCGTGTAGCCCAGAAACCTCTTTTGTTGTTTTTTTGTTGTTGTTGTTTTTTGTTTTGTTTTGTTTTGTTTTGTTTTTGTACTAGCAAAAGCTAAATCCACCAGGCAGTGTGCTGCATGGCTTGGAGACACAATTGTGTACTGCAGTAGGAATCTGCCATGCTGCTTAGCTCATGGCAGCTGGTGGCCAACTCCATCTCACAGGCAGCTGTTGAGAGACAAGTCTCTACACTGCTACTAGCATGAGACTGTGAGACTAGGAAGCCTAGTGTGGTTCCATTTCTGTGCATTCAGAACCTTTAAGCCTTCTTAGGTCTATGTGGATCAATGCCCCACATTGGGCACCATTCGTAGTTGGATGGTTTCTCTAGGTCCCACCTGGCCCAGGCCATGGCCATGTAATTTGTAACTGATATAAGCCTCTATGTGTTTACTCAGGTCTAAGAGCCTGCAGGACCAGGCAGGACACAGGAAAACTTCTTACTACAGGGGTGTCAATTCTAAACAGCTAGGGATGGCCTTATTACTTGGTTCCCACAGCTGCGCTGAGGTGCTGGAGGCATTCCATGCAGAGAATTACAGGCTGTCCTGGTTAGTTTTATGTCATTTTTACTCAAGCTAGAGTCATCAAAAAGGAGGGAGCCTAAATTGAGAAAATGTCGCCAGAAGATCAGATTGTAGGTAAGACTCTGGGGTATTTTTTTTAATTAGTGATCAATGGGGAGGGCTCAGTCCATTGTGAGTGGTGCCACCTTTGGGATGACAGTCCTGGACTATATAAGAAAGCTGACTAAGCAAGCCATGATAATCAAGCCAGTAATCAGCACCCTCCACCAGCCCTCTGCATCAGCTCCTGCCTCTGGAGTTCTGCTCTGTTGAGTTCATCTCCTGACTTTCTTTGATGATGAACAGTGATGGAAGTGTAAACCAAATAGACCCATTCCTCCTCAAGTTGCTTTGTTCATGCATTTCATCACAGACAGAGGCCAAGGCACAGAGGAAACAAAAAGGACTTTCTAATTCTTTTTTTTTTTTTTTTTTTTTTCTGGAGCTGAGGACCGAACCCAGGGCCTTGTGCTTGCTAGGCAAGCGCTCTACCACTGAGCTAAATCCCCAACTCCCAAAAAGGACTTTCTAAAGGGTTAACTAAGTGGATATTCAGTCTGGTAACTGAGAGATCCCCAATGCTCCTTGAACACATTTTAGCATGTCACAGATATCCTCCATCTGATATACTCAGGCATCCTCTGCCCTGAAGAGAAGTTTGAAGCAAAAACAATGCCCATCACTCAGCCTTGGCTCCTTACTTCGTTTAGCTTCAAGGAAAAAGACTTGCCATTTGTCCTTGAGAATGACTGGCTGTGCCTAGGGGTGTGGGCATGATCAGCAATTTAGAAGGATTCACACTGAGACTCTACCTGTGGGTGACCATCATGGCCAGATACAGACAAGCATCTCTGTGTCCCACAGCCAAGACAACTGGAGAATCACTGTGATCTTCCCACCTTCCTGTTTCCTCCTTCCCACATTTAGGACATTCCAACTTTGCCAGGAAGTCCCAGCTAATTGCTGGCCAGCAGGAACACCACAGTGATGGATATATTCACATCCTGGCAATCCCCAGAAGCCTTGTGCATTATTCAGTTTCAGTCCCTGCAACCATGGCCGGACCTGTGTGGTCTCCAGGGACTTGTCCAAAACAACACATTCTGGAGCTGAATTACAAGATCAGAATTGCTAGGGAAATTGGTGCTTTAAAACAGCGCAGCTGAGATAAAATTTAATGGTGGAAGAAATATGGTATTTTGAAAATCCAAGAATAAACATGCTGCAGAGCCTGGATATGAAGTCATACAGGGCTGCTAGTGAAAGCCACCCTATCATAGAAGAAGTCTAATAATTTTTAATAGTCTTATAAATTTCCCTTATGAGATACAGCCACTGTAAACAATTCTCCATAATTTTTGAGTATTTATGGAGTGCTATTGAAGTTATTAAATGTGAATGATTTTCATTGATAACTCTAGTTCTGCTGATGTGCCAGTTGGCTCAATGGGGATGGTGACAGTATATGTCCCTTCAGAGGTCGGGTGCATAATGTTGCTGATGCCATCTTCCCTCTGAACTGAGGGCTGCAGGGGCCAGTTTGCAGTCACCTACTTGTTCAGTCTGCTTTTCATTACCACAAACGACACAGACTACTTAGGAAGTGGAGAGGTTTATTTAACTTACACTTTGGAAGTTCAAAGTCTAAATGGTGCAGTTCCATCTCAGGGCCCATGGCAGAAGGCAGATGATGGAGTGTATGTAGGGTAAGAAAATAACTACATATTTTGTTGGTATTGCTTTTTTTGTTTTGTTTCATTTTTTTTCTTGTTTTGCTTGGAGACAAGGTCCCACTATGTAGCCCTGGCTGGTCAAGAACTCAAGACATAGACTAGGCTGTTGACCCACTTGGCCTTAAACTCAGAGATCCATCTGCCCTCTGCCTTCTGAATGCTGGGATTAAGGCATGTGGCACCACACTAGGTCAACAACCACACCTTGAGTAGAGCAGAAAGAGAGAATGGGTGGGGATAGGTTTGCTACTTTTACAACAATCTTCTCTCAAAAAACTCTAAGGGTCATGTAATAGCCATCAAGAAGTCACATACAAAGGAACTCCCAACTAAAAACCAATGATCTATGGACCTCCCATGAGGCCCCATCTCCAAAAAATGCTCCATGAGCACATTCTGAGGATGAAGCCCAAAATGCACATTTCTTAAAATGCACTCAATATCTAAAACAAAACACATAGAGGTTAATGGCAGACACTGGTTTCTCAGGTTTAACTCTCTGAGCAGAAAACAAGAAACAAACGTTCCTGCAGTCTATTTGTGTATTAGCATGTTATCACCTATGCTGAGGAACAGAAAATATATAAGGCCTTGGGAACTGTGATAGCTAATCTTGGTTGTCAACTGACTCCATCTGGAATCAACTAAAACCCAAGCTGCTGGACACTCCTGGGAGGAATTTTCTTGGTCAGATTATTTGAAGCAAGGAGACACACCTTAAATCTAAACCACACTTTCTAGTGGCAGCCCACATAGGGGATGCAGAAGAAGGAAACTAGTTTTTGCCTTCTTGATCTCATTCTTACTGGCAAGCTCATCTATCTTGTTGCTGTGGCATTCCTTTGTTGATATTAGAAACAACTTCTTTGGAATTCCAATGTAGAATGAAGACCAACAACTCTTTAGGCATCCTCCAGGACTCTGCACCAGACTAGAACTGCTGAGACATCCAGTCTCATAGGATGAACAATTACCTTATTCTCAGCTTTTCAGTCATGTCCATCATGAGACAGCCATTGTTGGACTGCCACAAACACAGCCTGTGACCAGTCTAATAAATTCCATATATGTATGTATGTATGTATATATGTATGTATACAATCTGTCAGTTCTGTTCCTTTAGTGAACCCTGACTAATACAGAAGTATAATGGCAAGAATCAAAGAGGAAAAAATATAAAAGGAGATTGACTTTTGTGGGTTTTGTAGAACATATGGCCTAAAGACAGGCAGAGATATTAATCAAAAGATCTCTTACTGCTGAGAGCCCTTGAGAAGGAGGTCTGACTTGGCCCTGTTTTGAAGGTCAAGGAAGTTTCTATCAGGAAATCCTTGAGCTGACAGCTGTAAGAAAGACAAAACTAGAAATCAGCTAATGGAAAGAAAAGAAACACAGGAGTAGGTATAACCCTCACAAGATTCATGCTGAGGAGGAAGAGCATGGTAGAACTGAGTAAACAAATGTATAGAGGTCTGGGTGAGGGAGCAGAAGAACCCAGCCAAGGAAAGCCCTGCAGGATGACAGGTGTCTTTACCCCAGGGTTAAGGAAGAGCTTCTGGAGGCTCTGGACAGGTTTGCTGCAGTGTGGCACAAAGATTAGGTGATGGACACAACATTAGCTGGTCAACTGGAGGGGAGGCTACTACTATGTGGCTAGGATGGTGGTGGATGTATGAGGAAGAGCTATACCACTGGATAGAGGGATATTGTTTATAGAAATGGAAATCATGAAAAAAATCAGGGTTGGGGGGTAGGCAAATTTTGGATCATAGAATGAGCTGAGATGCAGATGTGGAGCACTCAGGAAAGGTCTAGGGTATAATGAAACTACATAAAACCGTCAGTGTGTGGATGGTAATTAAAGCTGTGGGCATATCTTCAGCTTTATTGAGAGACCATGTAGTGTCATGACATGGATGAAACCCTGCAAAGTCCATCACTTAATGAACAGAACTCTGCTCAAGTTGTGCATCACAGACATACAGAGCTTTTTGAAGGCTGACGCCTGGGCTCCACCTCAAGCAACTGCGGATTTTATAAATGAACTTGTCTGGGGTGTGACCTAAGGGTCTGCATTTTCAAGTGCATCCCAGGTGATTCTGGTGTGTGGCTCTGAAAAGCATCACAGATAATGAAAGGAGACAACATTGCAAAGAAGGCAAAGTTGTCAGCTAGAGACACCAGCCACAACAAGTAGGAAGGGACAGTGAGCAGGGCCAAGTGGAACCAACGTCAGTGAGGTCAAGGTTGAATGTGTTGCTGTGTTCTTGTTTGGATCTGTTACTGGAATAAAAATACTCTAACCAACAACTTGGGGAAGAAAGGACTTATTTCATCTTAGAGGTTACAGTTTATCATCATGGGAAGTCAGAGCAAGAGTGAAAAGTTGTAAAGCAAGAGCAAAGGTAGGAAACATGGAGGAACACTCATTATGGCTTGCTCCCTTTGGTTCATTCTTACATAGCCCAGGCCTATCTACCTAGGGATGGTACTGCCCACAGTGGGATGGGCCCTTCTATATAAATTAGCAGCTAAAAAGTTAAGCTAATGAAGGCAACCCTTCAGCTAAGGTTCCCTCTTCCCAGGTGACTCTAGGTTTGTACCAAGTTGATGGCTGAAGCTAACTATGACACACTAGATCTAGCAACATGGAAGTCATTACTAACTTCAGTAGTGTTATGGAGACCCATTCACAGCCTTTGTCCTTGCTCTCTCGGGAGCTAAGAAGTGTCTCTCCACACTGCTCAGGCTTTATGAAAATGACTCAAGCAGGGCCAGCAGCGGGACTCTTGCTGAACTGAGCAGAGGATAATAAAAAACTGGTCATTACCCTTGGTGTGTGTTAGGGTAACCTCTGTGGATGGTAGTTTGTTCATATCTGTTAAAATTACAGGTGCTTGGACCACAAATCATCCCACGAATCCATTTCTAGGGATAATGACACATGAACAAAGCTACTCATTAAAATACTTGTGAGAGCAACTGATTAGAAACAGTGAATGCCCATCACCAGAACATTTTACAGCCACAGTGGAGGCAGACTCCTGCCACACACTGTCAGGCTCCCAGAAAGTGACAGTGAGCACAAAGGATAGCAGTATAACAGCTTATGACCCAGGCTTCACAGAAACAGCTTGTAGACACCCATTAGCTTGGAAATCTATTTTCTCTGGAAGGACCCCCAAAACAGGAGACATGGATTACCCCCTGGGACAGAAGCTGGCTTTGAAGAGAGAAATCTCAGTGCATGAGAGTTGTCTGTTAATTGTTTGAATCTCACACCACTGAAAACTACAGAAAAACAAAAACAAAAACAAAAAAAAACAAACAACAACAACAACAACAAAAAAACGATGGGAAAATAAACCAGAACATGGAGAGAAAAGCTGGGCTACAGGATGGAGGAAGAGCCCTCAGAGACTGTACCTGCTGAATTATACTCCTTAAAATTCACACAAGTGTGTTGATTTGCTTGTTTCATTGTCTTAAGTCAATAAACTCCCAAGAACCAGACACGATGTTTAGAGTTGAGGCTGGGAGACTATCCATCAATGTCAAAGATACACTGAGAGATACTGCCTTATTCTTGAAATCTTTATAATTCCCAGGAACTGGACTCAAATTCTGAGACTGCTTTAAAAGTATCTACTGGGTAAGGAGCCAGGCATGAGTTTGAATCTCATCTTTATCCATGATATACTGACAGCCATAGGCCTGGTGTTTCATCTCTTCTTACCTTGGTTTCCTGTCTGTGCCAAGAGGCTGGTAAAGCCCAGCCTTCACCATGTCCTGTAACCTAAGGAACAAATGAGCTCTTGCATGTGCTTTTCTGTCCAAGGTGAATTATAAAGATCTCACATCTGTGGTGTCCAGCTCTTTGCCTTAGTGCTGCTGAAGTATGAGGAAACCTTAGGATGAGCACACACGGGTACATCCATAGGTGCACATACAAACGCAGTAGTTACTTTTACAGCTCCATGACCACTCCTGACACAAGCAACTTAAAGGAGGAGAGATTTACTGTCTGGTGGTTTCTGAGGGCTCAGTCCCAAGTGGCAGGGAAGGCAGAGTGAAGCTAGTCGGTTTATAGCAATGGGGAGCCCACAGTGGAGACAGTGCTCATCACGGCTGACCGCGAAGCAGAAAACATGATGGGAGCAGAGACTGGGTATAAACTTCAAATGCTGCACTTTAAAGAAAATTAAATTTGCTTGTTCGTTTCTTTGTTCTTCTTTGTTTCGTTTGATTTTTAAGGGAGCTGGGCATGGTGGCACACTCCTTTAATACCAGTATTTGGGAGGCAAAGACAAGTGGATGTCTCTGAATTTAAGGTCATCCTGGTCTACAAGTTCCAGGAAGGCCAGGGCTACATAGTGAGACTCTGTCTCAAAAATTTATAATAATGAAGTCACCCCTATGATCTACTTCTGCCATATAATCTCCTCACTCGAAAGATGTAAAAGCCTCCTGAAGTAGTGCCATCAGCTAGGGAACAGGTGTTCAAACCATGAGCCTGGGTGGGGACATTTCAGAGCCAAACTGTAACAACACCTGCCCGAGAGAACTAACAATATCCACATACTACAGGTCAAGAACCAAGTGACTTTCCAAGCTTCAATCCTAACAACATGCCAAGAAAAAACAGATGGCTTTCACAACAAGGCCAGAGCTCACACACATGGAAGAGCTTGGTTTGTTTTCTGATGAGATCGTCAAGAAAGAAGTTTGGAGGAGAGGAGGGTGAGTGGTATAAAATTGGGAAAGGGGCTGTTGGGTTGTCTAGGGGCAGCTAGTGGTGCATAGGATCATGATATATTATATGCATGTGTGAAATTGTTAGAGCTAGGGAGCTGTCTCAGCAGTTAAGTGCATTTAATGCTCTTGTAAAGCACCTATTGTCAGTACCCATGTGGCCACTCACAACCATCTGTAACTTCAGGTCCAGGGCATCTGATACACTCTCCTGGACTCTTTGGACACCAGATACATGCATGGTGCATGAACATAAACTCACATAGGCACACATACACAAAAAATAGTAAATAAATAAATGTTTTTAAAAGGATATATTGTACACATGTATGAAATTTTCAAAGATAATTAAGATTCAAAAGAAATAAGGGAGGGAAGGAAGGAAGGAGAAAGAGGAAGGGAGGGAGGGAGGGAGGAAAGAAGGGAGGGAGGGAGGAAGGAAGGAAAGAAGGAAGGAAGGAAGGAAGGAAGGAAGGAAGGAAGGAAGGAAGGAAGGAAGGAAGGAAGGAAAGAAGGAAAGAAGGAAAGAAAAAAGGGAAAGACAGAGAAAGACTTGAAATGTTGCAGCTGGCCATTAGCCTAAAGAGACAATCCTCAGTCTCCCTGAGCAGGCTGGCAAGACCACAGCAGCTTGCCACTCCCCCAGGTCTGCAGCACTGTTAGCAAGTGATCAAGGCTGTAAAGCATGACCTTTACAGCATCATGAAAGCAGCTTTGTTCATTTAATCTTCTTTGAAGGTACCATTAATGATTTATTGATTTTTCTTTTTAGATAAAATCATAAAATTTATTTGTACGACAGAGATTGAGCTCGTGCCTCTCCTCTCCTAAACTCCCACTTTCCTGCTGACATACAAGGAACAAGAGAAAATGGTGCCAGTACCGGAAGCCCAGAAAGAGGAAGGGCCCTAGGATGGAAACACCAAGGACATCCACTGATCCAAAAGCATGGGAGCCAGCTACTGTGAGGCCCTGCCTGCTGTAAGAGTATGTCTGCTTGGGTGGTATGTAACATGTATGGTAAGTTCTGTGGACCTCTGCAGAGTCTCTGTAGGATCAAGAGAAACCCACGTGGTTAGGGAAAGCGATGGCCAGACCCATTCTGACATCCCACAAGTATTCATTTATGCAAAATGGCTCCAAATTACACAAAAGCTAGATTCAGCGGCAGCTACTTTACTCTGATCATTGTCAAGGCTCTCGGTGGCATTGTACTGGCGTAGGGCAGAGGCCTTGTACAGTTTCCTCTTTCTTATTTCCAATAGTGAATCAAGAAAACTTGAAATTCCACCCCATCTCCTGTCTCTGCCCACTCTTGATGGGAGGAGCCCTTAGGCAGGAAAAAAAAAAGGCACCATAAACAAAGACTTACCTCAACATAATAAAGGCCATATATGAGAAGCCCACAGCGAACTCTAAGATCAGTGGGATAAAGTGAAAAGTCCATGCCCCCAAGATCTACCACAAGATGAGGGTTCACACTCTGGCCACATCTGTTCAGTATGGTACTGGAAGCCTCAGCCAAAGCAAGTAGAAAGAAAACAAACAAACAAACAAAAAAGTCATACAAATTAGAGGAATGTCAGCATTCTAGACAGAGGTGATCACATGATCAAATACACAGAAAAGGCTATACACAGTGCATGCACATGCACATAGATCCACATACACACATGTGTATACATAATTAGAAATAATAAATGCATTCATTAAAGTTTCAGGTTATGGGGTTGAGGAGACAATTCAGTGGTTAAAAGTATTTAACTGCTCTTACAGAAGATCCAGGTTCAGTTCCCAGAACCCATATCAGGCAGCTCATAATTGCCTGTGATTCCACTTCCAGGAGATCTGAAGTCCTTTGGACTCAGGTGACTTGCATATACCATGCACATAAACTTGGGCAGATATACACATAATTTAAAAATTTTTAAATTTAAATTTCAGGGTCTAAAATTATATAAAAATAAGTAGCATACTTATGTATACACCCACAATCCCAAAAGGAGTGAAGCAATCTCATTTATAACAACAAAAATAACACCAATAATCAGGAATAAACTTAACCAATAAATAGACTAGTACACTGAAAATTGTATGTTGATGAAGGAAAATTTTTTAAAAACATAAATTTATGGGTCAATGCCCTGAGCTCACACACTGAGATATTTCCTATTTGTAAAGTATCCCTATTGTGTTGTTTAGTTTTTCTCATCTTGACACAAACTTAAGTCATCTGAGAGAAGGGAACCTCAACTGAGGAACTGCTTCTATCGACTGGCCTACAGCCAAGTCTGTTGGGTTATTTTCTTAATTGATGATTGATGTGGGAGGGCTCAGCCCACTGTGGGTGGTGCTATCCCTGGGCTGGTAGTCCTGAGCTGAATAAGAAAGCAGACTGAGCAAGCCATGGGGAACAAGCCAGTAAGAAGCACCCGTCCATGGCCTCTGCATCAGCTCCTGTCTCTGGATTCCTGCCTTGAGTTCCTACCTTGACTTCCCTCAGTGATGGACTATGACAGAGAAGTGTAAGCTGAAATAAATCCTTTCCTCTTCCAAGTTGTTTCATTCAGTGTTTTATCACAGCAACAGAAAGCAAACTGAAACCCTACTCCCCAAAGTAATCTACAGAGTCCATGAGATCCTCCCAACATCCCAGTGGTATTCTTTACTGAATAGAAAACACAACTCTGAACCACAGAAACCTTGAACAAAAAGAACAAAATGAGACCCCACACTTCCTCATTTGAGCATATGTCATCACAACAGTGTGGGAGAGGCAGGAGAATGTCATGCAAATCACAGAGAGCTCAGAAGTCATCCTGGGCATCTGTGGTCAACTCATCTCTGATAAAACTGCCAAGACTGTATGGGGAGGAGAGCCTCTCAACAGCCTGTTTTGGGAAAACCAGATATTCACACAGAAGAGTGAAGCCCACATACAAAACTCAACTTCAAGTGGATCCAGGAGTTAAAACACATGACCTGAAACTACAAAACTTCTGAAGGAAAATGCAAAGAGGAATCTTCTGGACATGAGTCTGAACCAAAGTGCAGACAGCAGGAGGAGAGGTTGGCAGGCTGGCTGACAAGACACTGAAGTTTCCACAGAACACAGTAAGTACTCAGCAGCAAGAATGTGATCCACCACTAGTAAGGAGACACGGCAAAGCACCCATCTGCACCCAATCAAAGGTCAGTACCCAAAAGTTACAATCAACTCAAACAACTCAATATCCAAAGAGTAATAATAAACCTATATAAAACAGGCAAAAGGGAAAAACAGAGACTTCCTATAAGATAAATAACCAACATGTATATGCAAATATATCTCCACTTAGGAAATTCAATCATTGCCAAGTACCGCCTGTCATCTGTGGTATTATTCCTGGGCTTGTGTGATGCCCTGTGGGGACATGCACAAGCATCAGAGAGGTGACAGCAGCCTAGTTTTGAAGGGGCCCAGGTAGACCAGGCCCTGTAGACCAGAGCATCACTGCAGGAACAGTCAAAGAAAGTATGAGGCAGGGCAGAATAAAGCTTTTAAGAAGAATGGCCATCTGTCCCAAGAGGTTTGCAAATTGCTCAGGTATAAAATCTCTTTCTAACATAAAAAGTGTGGCTGTTGTCATTTACATCTGAAAGCCACAGCCTTTCCTCACTGGGTTTGCTTAGTAACAATGAAACAAATGTTAATTTTACTCATCAAACCAGCATCTACTTGCAATAGCTAAAATTAAGATGCTGACCCAATCTATGGAAGATAATGAAGTGAAGCTTGGGTCATGGCACAGTCTCCAAGGACACACACACACACACACACACACACACACACACATACACAAAGCCAGCACCATAAGTACAATTAAGGGTTTGGGTTTTGTCTGAAAACACCAAGAGCCAGAAAAGAATCTCCAGGAAAAGAGAGCTGCAAAGAATGACCCAGAAGGAGGGACAGGTATGGGCCAGAAGGGATCTGTTTGGGAGGGTATGGCATTATTCCAAGTAAAAGATGAGAAGGGCAGGGTAGCAGGACAGGGTAGCAGGATAAGAGGACACGGGGTGGCAGGACCAGTACATATGTGGCAATCATATCTACTCAGGCAAACTTGCCATCAATCCTTAGGCCACACAGAAGCACAGGTATCACTTTTTTCTGTGTAGATAAACTAAAGCAGGAGAGGAGTCATAAAAGCCAGCCCAAGGATGCACAGTTGAGACTGCCTGGATTGTGAAGCCATTGCTGGTAATCAATGAACTCTTCTTGACCTGCTGGGGACAGTAGCATGGTCAAGAAACAGGACTAACAGTCCAGAGGGAGGAATGTGCACAGTAAAGGTGGTCCAAAGCTGAGAAGCAGAGGATGGCCAGTGGAGGTACAGTCTGATGCTCATGCTGTGACCTATCACCCCAACCTCTCTCCAGGTCCCCCCTTGGTGCCCTGAGACTGGACCTGATGTGTGGTGTTGATCACAGACCCTGGTCAGCATCCATTCCAGAAGGAGATGGGTCAGAGAGGTCAAGCTCCTGCCATGTCTTGCCATTGCAGCTGGTTCAGCAAGGCAGATTTAGAAGATAGCTCTTCTTTATCTAGCAGGAGAATATGTACAGATTGAAATCGATGAGACTGTCTATTAGAGCAACCATGCACCCGGTTCTTAGGATCCCTAGGGCAGCTGTTCTGGCATTTTGCCAAGTTGGGACAACAGGGGCCTCACTTCCCAGTCTGCACCAGTGTCATCCCTTGAGCACCACCAGGCAGAAGTCCCTGCTCCTGATTATCACTGTAACCTTGAATGGGAAATGCTCAACTGCTGGGACAGTGCAGGTAGGAGGCAGCCTCCGGCCCCTCATGGTTAGCAGAGAACAAAGTACTGGAGAAACTATTAGTCACTGGGGGGGAGGGGGAACCTTTACATTAACATATCTTCAAGGTACTTTCCTTTATTTTTAGCTAAAACTTTGGGACAAAAGCTGAGCATGCGCATTTGTGATTCTGTCTGCCATGTTGGCCTTTTAGAGAAGTGTCTACATCTTCTTTCTTATACTATGATCCTAAACTGGGTATGCTCAATTTAGGGAGGTGCATTCCTACATGAAAATGTACATATTCCCTTAGTAAAATCCCCAGACATCCAGTGTTCCAAGAGCATTCGCCCTGTTGCAGGCCACAGACCTTTCTGCATCCTCATTCTTGCATGCTTACTTTGGCTTTGTCCTCAACAACTGCAAACCCACTGTGTTCAGTTGCATAGCCTGCAGGGTGCTGAGCGCAGTCCTTGAGAATGTTCCCTGTTTCTGTGCCTCTCAGGCTTGAGCAGAACAGACATTCTTCCCACCTCTCTTTCTGGTCAGGGCAGGATACCACCAATAGGTTGAAAAGTGTGGGCCTGGACTACTCTTTGCCTGGGCTTCTCCTTGTCTGCCTCTAGCCACTGCCCATGCTTGCTCAATTCTGTGTGGAAAGGGCACTGGGCTCACCCAGAGTCCACTAGCCAGTACTGCCACACTGTGACCAGCCAGACACTTTGGCTGGCATATTTCATGCTACAGTGGATCCCAAAACGCTTCCTGGGTCTCTGAGCTCTGAGGGGACAGCATGGCTACCCAGGCCTGTTCAAGTAAAGATAAGCCACTCTTTCCCCCTCTATAAACCATGGTTCCATCTATTCCAGGTCTCAATGTTTGTTCCAGTGTAACACTTCTTCCTCACCCCTTCTATTTGGTGTCCACATACCAAATCTGGGTTTCTGTCTGACAGGCTTCACTAGAGTTAGATGTACCACCAGTATGTCACAAGGGCTCCTTCATGGGCTTCTCTGAACTTTGGCCAAATCTGGAATGTACCTGAATCACCCCATCCCACCCCCATGTCTCTGTTAGTTACAGAGCTCAGTTACTCAGTTCTGAGAGATCTTGGGCATCCTCCTGGCCTTGGGGGAAGATGCTACAATGACCATACTCAGGCCAGTAGAGAGGCAATTAGAGAATTGTTCGCTGGTTATATGCTCTGCACCCTTCTTGAAAGGGAAATAAATACTTTTGTAGGGACAAAAAATATAGGGAAGCTACATAGCTTAGCAGGTCTGTATCCAGTGCTCCCCAGGGTGGAGGTGCAGAGCAGGGTGAAGGCCAGCGCTGCAGTATTAATAATGGATGCCGTGCTGCCTGGAGGCTGGCTGTCATCAGTGCATGTGCTCCACAGAAGTCCAATTAGGGCTGAATTATAGTAATCAATAGAGCAGCAGGACTTGGATCTAAACAAAGAAAGCAGCCCCTCCTATGGAGGGGATTTATGAGGGAGATGTGTGCCATAATTAAGCGATGAGACTGCAGGCTGCATGCTCTCCTAGATCAGCTACGGCATCTCTGAGAGAGAAACTTCCATGCTGACAGACACCCGACTAGCTCTGTGTAAAGCAGAGTGCTCAGGCCTCCCATAAAGAGAAAGGCAGATGAGGGCAGTGTTTGTTCCAGAGCAGGCCCCTGCAGTGGGAGGAGAATGGCTCTCAACATCTGGCTGGTGACAGGCAACAGGCTTATCTCTCTGTGCTACAAGGTTCTTGTATGTAAAATACTCATTCCTGGGGTATTTTGTGGCACTTCAGCAAGTGCACAAAATATCTGGTAGGGGAACTCCAGATGTTGTCCTTTTCTGCACCACTGCAGCTGCATTACACTGGGCCTTCTGTTCCCCTTTCTGGAGTGTCCTCCCTTCTCTTGTTGGCCTGTAGCAACAAGGGCCAGCTCCCCTCACCGTGCGTCCAGGCTTATCCAAGTGATGGAAACACCTGCTCCTCCAGAACTCCTGTGTAGTGTTCTCACTGACCAATTTGAAAGCAAGCCCACCCTTGCACTAGAACCCAATACAGCCTTTGGAGTCTGTTCCTTCATGGGACAGCCTAAACAAGCAGGTCTCTGACAATCAGAGGACAACACAGGACTTTTCTGAGCTCATCACTTAGTTCCCTGGACCAGCTATCATAAGACCAAGCTGATGGTCCTTACTTCTAGCCTGGGCCCCAGACACCTGCTAGCCATTTTAGAGCCTCTAACATCTGTTATCAGTCAGCTCATACAGGGCATCATAGTCACCAATCTTTCCATTACTGGGAATCACATGTCACCTTTGCACAGGGCTAGAATGATCCTAGTCTGAGGCATGCTGCTTATGTGTGTGTATGGAATTCTCACTCCCAGGAAAGGAAGATTGCTGTGGGATCATGCTTTTGTACACTGGTTTAATAAAACACTGATTGGCCAGTAGCCAGGCAGGAAGTATAGGCAGGATAAGCAGACAAGGAGAATTCTGGGAAGAGGAAGGCTGAGTCAGGAGATGCCAGCCTGCCATCCAGGGAGCAGCATATAATGGCACACAGGTAAAGCCACGGGAACATGTGGCAAGATATAGATTAACAGAAATGGGCTGAGTTTAAGTGTAAGATCTAGTCAGTAGTTAGCCTGAGCTAATGGCAGAGCAGTGTTAATTAATATAATCCTCTGTGTGTTTACTTGGGTCTGAGCTGCTGCAGATCAGGTGGGACACAGGAAAACTTCAGCTACAGGAGATCTAAACAAGATTCCTACCAGGTACCAAGCAGGCACTCGAAATTTCATTTGCTCCTGATAACAGCTCCTTGAAAGGAGTGTGCATTTTATTTCCATGTTATAAGGAAAAGAATGCAATTCTGGAGAAGAGATCTCTCTCAGCTATCCTTCCCAGTAGCAGGAATACCTGAGGCCTCTATGACAGGGAATATCTTGCTTATGACCTCAGCTGCTGCCTTGAGAGGCTGCTGTCATACACACAGTGTCTCACTGTGTAACTTGGACTGGCCTAGAACTATGAAAACCAGGCTGAACTCAAACTTGCAGCAATCTTCCTACCACCACAGTCCTGGGATTGAAGCCTGGCTCACATACTCATTATTTTAAAGAGCTAAGTCTTAAAACTCTCTTTTGATCCAAGTAAGCTAAGCAACTCTATGCTTGGTGTGTATGACATGCCTTGAAGCCATTTAGACTGACTGGCCACTTTCTCCAATCTATCATTAGGAGCTGTAACCAAGCATCATCCTTCTGGCTTTTCCACAGTCAGTCCATCTTGCTGCCCATTACTCTTCCAACTACCAGTGTAAAACCATCTCCTGTTACATACAGCAGTCAGAGGACCAACTGACCCCTTGTTCTGAGCACCAAGCTGGCTTTATTTATCTGAAGAGGTCTCTTGTTCCATTAGTGTAATTGCTCCAGCAGAGCACAGGGCACCATCTTTGAAAGCAGAGAATAGTCAGCTGCCTGACAATGAAATGTCTATAAATCACTGAGGTCTTTTTACCTGGGCTGAGGTGTCTCCCAAAAAATCATATAGCACACACACAGGAGACACTGACCCCCTGACAGACTAGGATTCAGCCAACAGCCAAAAGAATGAATCTTCTTCCCTCAATCCCAAAACTGACTCCTAGACCTGCAAGGACTTTATCTACTCTACACATGCACTGAATCCCAGAGTGGGAGGCCCACACAGGGACCAGCCTGCTGGGACCCACATATTGGTCTCCTAACTCTGCTTTGGTTTGGATGCTGAATGTCCCTCAGGAGCACCACTCTGGGGCCCAGGGTTTTATAGTGTTTTCTGGGATCTCCTTCTACTATGGTTTGGTTGAGTGTCCACTAAAGGCCCAAGTGTTTAGGGTTTGGCTCCAGCATGGGACTTTTGGGAGGTGGTAGAACCATTAGGAGAAGGGGTCTGGTGAGGGGCCCTTAGATTATGGGAGTGGAACTTTGAAAGGGATTATAGGTCCTTAGCCTTTTCTTCTTTCACATACTGGATATGAGGTGACAGTTTGCTATATCACACATAATACCCATCCTTGTCATTTATATTGGGGCCCCAAACAATAGGTCTAACTGATCCTGTAGTGCAGCTCCCAAAACACTGAGCCAAAACTAACGTTTTCTTATCAATGAATTATCTTAGGTATTTTCTTAAAGTAACAGGAAAGGAAAACACAGCAGCTCACAAAACACCCAGGGAAAGGGGAGTAAAATCAGAAGCAGCTTGGAAAGTCACTAACCTGGAGCCCAGGCAGTCAGAGTTCCTTCAGGCCTGGAGTCTTCACAGCTCTGGCTGCTGATTCCCAGGAAGTACACAGAAAGGCTTCTGTGATGGTGTGGCTCTCTCATGGGTGGTCTTCATTTAAGACATAGTGAAGGACAGGATTCCTGGCAGAGGATAGGAAAAGATAGTGCATTTTCAGCTTAAACTTTTATCCCAAAGTCTCTTCTCTCCTGGCAGATCCCATTGCCCTTATCTTCCCAACATCTTTGTGAGCTGCTGTGGGCTCCTTGGATAGATATTTTCCTAAGAGCATGGGTTCCACCTGGCCCAATCCCATGACAACAGAAACAGACATTGGTTAGGCCACATATCAAAATAAAACTCTAGTAACCCAGTCTGCAGCCACCAGTCCAAAAACCAACTCATTATCTACAGTGGCCATTTTGGAAGTTAGATCACCATCTGTAGCAATCAGTGCAAAATGCCAAACAATAGCTCTTATAATAACTAGCCAGTAGGTCCAACACTAGCTGCTTCCCTGATTTTTGTCTCCACTTCCAACTGAGTACTAGTCAGCTGAAGCCTAATATTCACACTGAATCAATCATATAGGATGTCATGTTTCTCCCTCAACCCATTCATAGCTTTCTTGCCAACAGTCTCCAGCTTGAGCAGCCACTGAATTACTTCCTACTCCTATTCCCACCTTTGAGTTTCTGCCAAGTCGTAAAAACAGTAGCTCATTTGGTTACTGGAGTTAACCCTGAACAAAGAGCCAGTATTTATTGTTGGTTGGGAAGGTTTTGTTCATTTCCATAGATGTGGTTGGTTACCACCCTCCCTCTCTCATCTATCTATCCTCCTCCCTGCCACATGATTCATAGCTACCTCAGTAGGCAACCAGAGGCAGTGTCAGGTCTTATGGACAGGCCAGCCAGAAGCAAAGGCTACTTTCTAAGGGTCCAGCATAAGACACACTATTGAGGGCTCTTCAATATCCTCACAACAAAGTCAACCTGGGGATGCGTGTGGAGATACAGAGCAAGGAAAGGGTGGCAAGGAAGATGTTGGAAGGCCCCAGGAGTGATGTGGGGTGGCATGTGACCTGGGCTTGTGCAGGTGAATTAGGAAGGAAGCAAATGGGATGTATATACACAACAGGGCTTCATTCCAAACAAAGATGAGGGAAATCAAGTAATTTTGCAGGAAAATAGAAGGAACTGTAGGTCATCATGTTAAGTGAAATAAGCCGGACTCAGAAAAACAAATATCACATTTTCTTACATGTGCAGAATCTAGATTTCTAAAAGAATAAGGCACCAGGAACAGTAGTGGAGGCAAAAGCAGGTGGAAATCTCTGTGAGTTCAAGGCTACTCTGGTCTACTTAGTGAATAAAGGGCTACATAGTAAGACTTTCAAAAAGCAAAGCAAAACAAAGCAAAGCAAAGCAAAGCAAAGAAAAGAAAAGAAAAGAAAAGAAAGGGGCATGGAAATAGAAGCATTATTAGGAACTATAAAGAGGGTTATCAGGAGATAGAAGAGGGGAAATAAGGGATGATGATAGAGAAAATATGATTAAAATACATAATATACACATGAGATGGCAAGATAAAACCCATTCATTTATATAATGAATAAATGATAAAAAACTGGAGAGTCTTAGTTGGTGTTTCTATTACTGAGATAAACACCATGACCAAAGGCATCTTGGAGAGAGAAGGGTTTATTTCAGCTTACAGCTTGTGGGAGATCAGGACAGGAACTCAAGGCAGGAACATGGAGGCAAAAACTGAAGCAGAAGTCATGGAGAAATGCTGCCTACTGGCTTGTTCCCGGTGGCTTGCTAAGCCTGCTTTCTTATATACCCCAGGATCACATGCCATCCACCACCCACAGTGGACTGAGCCCTTCCTGATCACTCACTAATTTAAAAAAAAAAAAATGAACCCACAGACTTGTCTATGGGCCAATCTTGTGGAAACATTTCTCGGTTGTGGTCCCCTTTTTCCAACAAACCCTAGCTTACTTGTAGCATGAATCTTAGAAGTTCTTATTAATGAAATCAAATCTGAGCCAGGTATTGGGGTGAACACCGGAAGGTCAGAGAGACAGAATAAGCCACAGCTACCTCACCGGATCCTCAGCTGGTCTTGTTTCCTCAGACTGGAGGCCTCTGAGTCCTCATTCAGAATGGGTCTCAGCTGAACTGTGCTGCTAGAAGCCTGAATGCTTAACCAGGACAAATGCTTAACCAGCCAAAAGCCTCTAGTTTCTGGTCTTCACGCCTTATATACCTTTCTGCTTTCTACCACTACTCCCTGGGATTAAAGGCTCGCTTTCTGGGATTAAAGGAGTGTGTCACTATGCCTGGCCATTTCCAATGTGATCTTGAACTCACAGAGATCCAGAGGGATTTCTGTCTCTGGAATGCTAGGATTAAAGGCGTGTGTTACCACTGCCTAACCTCTGTTTAATATTGTGGCTGTTCCGTCTCTGACCCCAGATAAGTTTATTAAGGTACACAATATTTTGGGGAACACAATACCACCACATTTCCTCTCTTTTTGTCTAAAATTAAAAAAGTTTATAACTAATACAAGAAAAACTATCCAATAAGTATATACAATACATATAGTCAAGATTACATTAATGATGTCTAGTCCATTATATTAACAATGTCCAGTCCAGTAACATCTGATAAACTCAGACCAAAAAATTTTCATTACTTATCTTATTTAAAACAAGTAGTTCCTTTTTAAAAGTAGATTCCATAATCTCCCTTTTTATCTTATCATATCCATATTCTCTCTTTTTTCTTTTCATAATACATTCAGTAGTCTACCTTTTGTCATTTTTATATCTTCCCCCTTTTCTTCAGTGTAGATTCAGTGATCTACCTATTTATCCTATTATTTCTTTATCTTTTTTCTCAGAGTAGATTCAATGATCTGTCTCACTTACTTGTCAAACTGATACAAAACCAGCTAGTACAGGGGAGATGGAGTAAAATTCAGTACTTCAAGAAGAGGCAGGAGGAAGGAAGGAAGGAAGGAAGGAAGGAAGGAAGGAAGGAAGGAAGGAAGGAAGGAAGGAAGAAGAAATGAAAGAAGAGGGAACTGGGAGCTTATGGAAGATAGGCAGAAGGCAGGTCAGACAAGTCAGAAGAAATGTGCCGAGGTGGGAAGAGTCTGGAAAGTCTTGGCCATTTGTTCCTCAGAACTGTTGTTCCTCTCTGCAGGGCCCAGAATGTTGATAGTTTAAAAGTGCTTTCCAATAAACAAATTAAAAAGGCTTAAGCCTCTGTTTCCTCTCTCTCTATAGTCATAAAAGGATAAACACTCTTGAGATGGCTGGGGTTTGTATAGGCACATTTTTGCAATGTGTCTTATATATCTGAACTATGGCTCATAAATCAAATCTGGTTCTCTTTGCTAGGAAATAAATTATTTATCTAAGCAGAGCATAGGGCAATAGAAGAAACATGGAGAAGAGTCTGTTTGGGGATGTCATTTGTATTTCCCAAGATGAGGCTGCATCCAGGGTGGGAGGTCCTGCCTTGCCAATGCTGGAATCCTTCTTAATTTAGTGGGTTCTCTGTGGGTAGCTATAGACTTCTGAAATTGGCTTTATATTGAAGATTCACCCATGGAATTCAAAGCAGAGTCTCTCACATGCATGCAGCAGGATTCTTGATGGCTGACTGCCTGAGTGTAGCAGTGAACATGCTCAGTGAGGTGTTCCAAGGACCTTCTTCGTAGCCCAGTGGGCCTGTGATTAGCTCATCCCTGGCCCTTTATTTCATGTGATGCCCCTGTCCTCTGCTCCTAGCAGGCTTTAGTTTCTACCTAACCAGATGGAATGGTCCTATCTCTCCCACAGGGTATTTACAGGACAAGTCAGAGTAACAAGGAGGGTTAACTAACAATGTCCAAGCCAAGAGTGCCCACAATGATGGTAACGTAAACCTGTTCCTTCTTGCCAAGCCCCATGGGAGACCTTTACAAGAGTATCAATAGCTTCATTGTCAGTCAAGTATCCTAAGAGACACCAGTTTAATTCATTGTTTTGCCCTGCCATGGGCTCCAAGGCTCACACACCTACATGTGGGGCCGCAATGCACTGTGGACTGAATCAAGTAGAGACCCCTTCTTGCTCTCTTGCCCACAAGCACAAAAGGCAGCATAGAAATCCTCTTCCCCTAGTGGGCAATCAAAAATCTAGCTGGTGAGATTTGCTGTAAAAATCCAGAAAATGTTATGGCTGACTCTCTAGAAATAACTATATATTCTCCATAGTCACTATGGGATGGTCCCTGGGAGCTACCTGGGCCCTAGATCCCATGACCTTCAGACCAGAATTGTTCTTCTCTGAATTTAATGCATTGAGAGAAAGTAAGTTACAGGTGACCCAAAGAAGCAGCAAGAAAGAACTCTGGTTAGCACCATCAAAGAGAGCAACATGATCTCAATTTTAGACTTCTGACATTCAAAACTGGAAGAAAACAACTCCCTTCCATTGTAAGCCACCATTTAGCCATTTGTTCAGCAATCCTAGAAAACTCACATGGTAGGGGAGGTAGTTTGGATTCTTCAGGTTGGTCAGGGGTCTGCTCCATCTCCAGACACCTGCCAGTCACTTGCCTCACCTGCTCTATGAAAGCCTCATGCAGAGTTGTAACTCAAGATGCCGATGACCTTAACATCCAAGGGAGTTTGTATTATTCCTCAGATAGGAAGGGAGAGTCACACCTTCTAAAAGGCACACTGATAATTTTTTTTCAAATGATGATATAATAAAAATATTTGGCTGAGCCTAAGTTTACTCCAACCTTAAGCTAAAATCATCCATCCCCTGGTCATGGCAGTTTATTGAGATTTCAGGAGCTGAGGCAACAAGTCTAAAGTACCTTCATTTCTGCTACCACAGTGGGCCCAGGTGCTACCTTCTTCAGAACACACACACACACACACACACACACACACACACACACACACACACACACACCACTCCAGCACCAAGCAGGCAATGAGAACCTATTAGTTAGGGAATGCTATTTTTCTGATAAAATTGCATGACCAAAAGCAACTTGGGGTGGAAAGGGCTTGTTTCAGCTTACAACTCTTAGGTAAGGCACTTAAGGCAGGAACTGATGCAGAGACCATGGAAGAATTATGCCTACTGGCTTGCTCCTCATGGCTTGTTCACCTTCCTTTCCTATACAACTGAGGACTACCTGCCCAGGAGTGGCATACCCACAGTGAGCTGCCCCCCCCCCCCATCACTCATTAATCAAGACAATACCCCCACAGACTTGCCCACAGGTTAACCCAATGGAGACTTTTTTTTAATTAAGATTTTCTGCTCCCAGATATATCTAGACTTGTGTCAAATGAGGGAGGATGGAGGCAGGCTGTGTCCACTACTAAAGAAATATTTAAGGCCTAATTCTCAGACCAGACCTGATCTCATTTGGAAATGAGATAATCAAGTTAAAAATGAGGTCATTAGAGTGTCATCTAATCCAAGATGGTTATCCTTCTCATTAAAATGGGGAGGGGACAACTAAGGCACAAGACGCACATCAGAGAGAGAAAGGAGTACGGGGAGGAGACATCCACATGATCAGAGAGATGGAAACCAGTCCGCCAGCAACCATCAGAAGCTAGAATAAGCCAGGAAAGACTCACCCGGAGCTACCGGAACAACATCCAAGCTTGTGGTTTTAGAACTCTCTAGAACTGAGACAATGAGATTCCTTCATCTGAAGCCACGTGGCCCTTTAATGACCCTAGGAAGTTGAGACAGGATATCTTAGCTTGAGTTTTCCAGAAGTGGACTCAAAGACCAGGATACAACCACAGGTGGATTGGTGGCCTGAGGTTTCAGGAAAAGCTGATAGAGAGGTCAAAAGTGAAGCAGGGAGGGAAGCTCGACAGTAGGGGTGAGTCCTTGAGAGAGAGGCCGCTTCAGGAAACTGAACAAAATTCAGCTGGAAAAATTCTACTCAGTCCCCTCTACTGTGAAGGGGTAAGAATCCCCTATATCAACTCCCAGGAGCACAGGCTGGGCCTTAGGGAGAGTTCTAGAAACCCTGAAGGAGCACCCAGTTTGAAACCTTCTTGGCAGGAGCCAGGAGAAAAAAAGATACTTTGTGTCCTTCCCTTTGCTCTCAGACCTTTGAAACAGTGTATCCTAAGAAGGTAGAATACTCCCTCCCAGATCTCACACTTGGGACGATGGAAGGAAAAGGCTGAAACCTGGTGCCAGCCAAAGGAGAAATCAGTCTCTCTTGTCTCCCAGCAAGAGATTTCACACATTTCTGACAACTTGTCAGACCACCTTGCAGGCAGTATCTCCTTTTCTCCGGGATTTAGGAGAGTCATCTGCCTCAGAGACAAGGTGTGATGGGCCAGTGATAGTCAGGACCACAGCCTGCCAGCACTGCTTACTTACATGTACTTCTTGCTTTCTGTTTAAATCTGTTAGGATTCTGCCACTTCAGCTATATGACCGCACATTCGCAGTTCAGTAGCTAAGTAAGGGGTCTTGTGTCTTATGTCATCCATGCATGATTACCTATTGCTCACGGCATGGTCACACAATCAGCACATGCGTGGTGTAGCTCCATAAGCCCACCTGCTCATGTGCAGGGGAATCCTTAAAAAACGTACACAGACTCCCCCCTCCTCTTTCT
>CABHPP010130364.1:4621-29829 GCA_902168425.1 Peromyscus attwateri | reverse complement strand
TGTAACTAATATAAGAAAAACTATATACAAAAGTACAATAACTATATACAATATATACAAGTAATAAATACCTAAACAATGTCTAATCCATTTGTATTTGACAAATTCAGAGAAAATAATTCCATTATCTATCCTATTTTGGTAAGTCCAAAATATACCTAATTCACTTTCTATCCTAATTTTCAACTATAACTAACTAATCTTCAACTATAACTAACTAATCTTCAACTATAACTAATTAATCTTCAACTGTAACTAATTAATCTTCAACTCCCTCAGAGACCCAAGAAGGAAATAATATTACCTAACAAAAATAAAAACAGGAAATGCATGCAAGCAGCTTCCAAAAAAATTGTGAGTTGACAGAAACAGCCAGCTGCCTGGACAGTCACCTGAGGTTTCTCCGCAGTGTTGGGGCATCATCTTCAGCCTATCGGCTTAGCGTATCTGACAGACTCATTTGTGAAGTAGGATGTACACAAGGTCAACAGTTCAACCTCACATTGGGTGAGAGCAGTCCATGTACCAGAAACACCTGAATTCCACTAGTGTCATGTCATGATTCAGGATTTTAAATTCTGGAAATTGTTGATGTTTTTTTTTTTTAATTCAGCTGTCCATTCTTCTTGGCAGTGTATGTGTGGCTTCATCTCAGCATCCCGTTCTTCTCCACATCCCTCTATTAAATGCCAGTCTGCTATTGAGAGGCGTGAGCTTAGTTACTCTTCAAGAATAACTGTTTCAGCTGCTGTTCCATTGCACATCAGAAGCCATCGGCCCACTGCCTGTTCAGCTGCCTTCGAAGAAAAGGGCACTGTACCTTTTCCGGATTGCAAAGGCCACTTCAGGGATGGTGCCATATTGTCCTGGCCTCAGAAGATGCCTTTTGATAAAGCCATAACCACACTTGTTTTGGCAAGAATCAGTAGTCCTTTGTTTCGTGTCCTGTCTGTCCATTTTGTCCTGTTGTCAGCAGTTGATTTGAGGATACTTTGTTGTCCAGTGGCTAACATTTGCCACAATGAAAGTTAACTCCATATGCAGTTTCTTCAATGCCCATATTCTCTCTGAAGTAGATTGGTACTGCCAGGAGCCGACATGTCTCATAGTCATAACAAAAAAGAAGAATTTTCTAAGTTATTAAAACATTTTAAATGCCATATTCTGTAGATCTCTGAAGGGTATGAAGATGACCTGTCTATCTAAAATATATCTGCTCAATCTTGAAAACATACCTAATATGACTACAAGTTCTATTATAATGTCTAACTACTAATTTTCATTTCTTTATATCCTAATAGTTGGTAATAATAACATTCAAGGATCAGAAAATTGGATTACATTGTTAAATGAATGGTATAAGTACAATTAGAAATATACATATAGCATTTTCTAACAATATCAATTTCAATATATATAATTTGTATATAATATAAAACAATCCAATCCAATGTAAAGTATTTAAAACTAGTAATTGTCTTTTTCTTTTCTTTCTCCCTTTCTTCCTTCCTTCCTTCCTTCCTTCCTTCCTTCCTTCCTTCCTTCCTTCCTTCCTTCCTTTCTTTCTTTCTTTCTTTCTTTCTTTCTTTCTTTCTTTCTTTCTTTCTTTCTTTCTTTCTTTCTTTTAAACAAGAACCTTAAATCTAATCTCCTTTGCTTAGCCCTTTTCCTAACCCTTGACAACAACTTGTAACCAACCCCCCTAAACAATGAAAATTATCCCAGACACAAAACCCATTAAAAAGACCAAAAAACCACCCGCCCCACACCACCTCTTTGGGAATGTGGGCGTCGTATTCTTAAAATTGCTTCCTGCTGGGTATGGGCGAAGGTATCTTTATTCTGAAAAAGAAAAATTTTAGGTTAATTGTCAAATTCTAGGAAAGGTAACTATATCCTTCGTTATCCAGTCTGTGTATAATGCCAAAGTTCAGGATTTATCTCAAGTCCTTATTCAAGTAGTCTTTGAGACATTTCAGTACAAATAAAATACCACTGTATTGGGCTGTTGCTTGCTGCTTCTGGCCTGACCTAAGGTCTCCCGGGGCATGTGAAGAAGCATTGTTTTAGATTCCTCCCTGAAGATAATTATTTTGCAGTGTGGTCCATCACCCAGGAGCTGGAAATCATCAGACATCAGACTACAAGACTCAAGGCCCTCACCCAGTCACACATACACTTAACTTCCCAAGGGATAGGCACCTGTGTCACAGTCAGGGTGAGGCTAGAGCTGCCTGGCATTCCATTCACCTCAGTACATTGGTACCTAATATTTTTACTTTAAAAATGTTATTTCACGTCTATTTTGTATTGTGTGTGATGTAATGTCTGTGCATGTGGAGGTCGCTCAATACCGAAAGTCTTCTTCAATCGCTCTCCACCTATGTTTCGAGACAGGCTCTCTCACTGAGTCTGGAGCTCACTGTTTTGGCTAGACTAGCTGGCCAGCAAGCCCCTGGGGTCCTTCTTTCTCTTCCCTCCCAGCACTGGGGTGATAGGTATATGTTGCCATACCCCTTGTTGTTTTGTGGGTTTTTTGTTGTTGTTGTTGCTTCTGTTTTTTTATGTAGGTGCTGGGATCTGGACTCAGGGCTTGATGTTTGTGTGGCAGTTTTTAACATTAAAATGGAAAATATCAACAAAGAAAAGGAGACGCTGAAAGTTAAGTGGGGTTCCAGAGACTGAACAACCTTCTAAAAGCTCAAATCAGTTCAATATTGAGGATAGCAGCACTTGCAGGTACACCCCATGCTTTCTGTCCCCACCCCCAACATGTCCCTACAACACTCCATTAGGCTATTTCCATGGCTACCATGCACAGAGCCGTCCCCCACACATCCAGATGGTGGCCTTGAGGGGTGGCGATGCCTCATTGCCCATGCCATGTGCTGTTATGAGCATCACATGTTAAGCAGGGTCTTCGGAGCCACGGTGATGGATTGGGCAGTTATTTTCTTTCTGAACAGCCACTCAGCCTTGGCATCTGGTGACTCTCAGAGCCAGGTGGTGAACTTGAATAACCTCATTTTGATGTAGGTAGAAGAGACCCCGGTTGGTTCTGACTTGCCATCTGTGACCTCCTTCTCTCATAGAGACGTGTCCCGAAACTCAGAGTTGGGTTATTTCTAATCAAGTCATTGCTTGACACCACCGCTCGCTGTCTGTGGAGCCCTGACCGCAGCCACGTCTCCAGTGTCCAATGTACTCAGGGTCCTGAGGACAGATTAGAAAAGGACTTGTACAGGGTATGGCTGTCGTGGTGAGGAAGCCCAGGTACCATGTGCCTATGTCATAGGCGAGCTTCCTCCATCTTTGGCTCAGGAAACATGTGACGGAGTCGAGTTGACTCTGAAGGGTTCAGTATGTTAGAAGCCATAGCTCAGAGAGAAGGGAGCAGAATGCAGCCCCAGACGCCATGATAAATGAGACACACCCGAAGATCGTGACACCATTCAAAGCAGATCCAGCAGCTGGGGATGAATCTGTCAGCAGCCTGGGGTCAGTTGATAAGGGAGCAAGAGAGCTACGGTCTTCATTCTTACGAGACCGAGCTTCTAGAACCGTCTGTACCTTCAGCAGTGCTCAGCAGGAGAGACCATCTGAGATGCAGAGAACACCCGACACTGTGTCAATGTCCCTCTCCAAAGGCTTGAAGCAACAGGGAGCCAAACACTCGGTTCTTTGGGAGAAATCAGATATTCCTGGGTAGTGTGAATTAAAATATAAAAAATTATGTAGGATTTTTATAGACAGCTGGGAAGATGGCCTCTGTCTATAAAGTGCTTGGCTGCACAGCTGTGAGGACCTGGGTTCAGATCCCCACACCTACATAAAGAGAAGGACATGGTGGTAAACATCTGTGAACCCAGCCCTGGGGAGGTGGAGACAGGAGGATCCCGGAGGCTCCCTGGACAGCATAGTCTAGCTGACTTAACAAGCTCCAGGTTCAGCAAGAGACCCTGTCTCAAAACACTTTGGTAGAGGGTGATTGGAGAAGACATCTGATGTCAACCTCTGGCCTCCACATGTATGTGCACATGTTCATGCGTGCACACACACCTATAATTTTTTTAAAAACATGTTTAAAGCATTTATATATATATATATATATGTGTGTGTGTGTGTGTGTGTGTGTGTGTGTATACGTGTGTATGATACATGTGCAAGTGCCCATGGGAGACAGAAGAGGTTGTAAGATCCCCTGGAGTTAGAGTCACAGGTGGTTGTGTGCTACTCAACATGAATGCTGGGAATGGAATTCCAGTCCTCTGGAAGAGCAGCAAGTGCTCTTAACCACTGAACCATCTTTCCAGCCCCTACAAGATTTTTAAAGATATTTCAATAATTGTCATAAAGCAAGGTAGAGTCATTGAAAATTTTTTTTAGAAGAACATGTAAGCAAAAAATTGTTGGTCATCTTGCTGGCTTTCCATATATATTTGTGTATTTATAACCATTTATCTATTATCTGCCCTCCTACCTATCCATACCCAGTTGAACTTATGCTCAAGAAGTCAGATCCCACTGCTTCCCAACTTGTATTTATCCTCACTAAGAATCCTTACTATTCACCAGTAAATAGTATCATTTTAGTGGCTGCAATGTATTCCAAGATACAGACATTCAAAGGTTTATGGTGGTGCGGTGTATTTTGCTTGAGTATACATCACATATTAACATCTGCAAAAATTGTAAAAGGTGCTCATGATAGGCCAGTCTAGTCTGCCTCTGCTCTAACCACCACCAGATTGTCGCAAAACTGGGCCTTGAGACATGCTGGTCACTTCCCATCCGATGAGGAGATTCAGAATATGCCACCCCAAATAATCCATGTCTCTTCTGTTATTTGCCCAACTCTCCCCCCACAGCTGTGAGCAATAGCATGAGGAGAGCAAGACTTACCACGGGAGGGGGAGAGGGGCCAGTGAGATGGTTCAGTGGATGCGACCAAGCCTGAAGACCTGAGTTCAATGCCCAGGACCTACATGGTGGATGGAGAGAATCAAATCTCCTCAGGTGCCTTCTGACCTCCACATGCACGCTGTGACTCACATATACATGTGTACACACACTGAACAAATTGTTTCAATTTTTTTAATTAAAGGAAGGAAGGAAGGAAGGAAGGAAGGAAGGAAGGAAGGAAGGAAGGAAGGAAGGAAGGAAGGAAGGGGGGGCTGCCTCTGATGACCAGACCTCACTGCAATACCGTCACCCGCCAGTAGTCTGCCCACACTGTCCTGGTCACTTCCCTGCAACTCATCACTCTAAAAGCTAAAGCCTCCTCTTCTTTGTTGAGCTGCTTCTGAGAAATTCATCTTATTTATCTTTTGTTAAAATGGAACATAAGGGGCTGGAGAGCTGGCTCAGTGGTTCAGTGGTTGAGCACTGGCTGTTCTGACAGAGGACCCAAGTTTGGTTCCCAGCATCCACATGACGGCTCACGACCATCTACAACTCCAGTTCAGGATATCTGATGCCCCCTTCTGGCCTCCTCGGCACTCATGCACAAGGTGCACATCAACTTATGCAGCTAAACCCTCATGCACATAAAATAAAAATAAATCAACTCTTTTCTAAACTGTCATGTAAGCCTCTGTGCTTAATGACTTGGGATCTTTTTCTCTTCTTTCCTGTGAAATTAAAATTACTGACATTTGTAGCCTTTCCTCCTGTTTAGTTGTACAGCACCTCTTATTCCGCCTCTCTTCCCCTGGGCTTCAAACAGAAGTAAAGTTATCCTGTGTCAAAGGCCAAGTGTTGGCTTTTTATGGTAAGGTATCACTTCCCGGAAACCCATGCACACAGCTCGCAGGGAGACACGGTGCAGATACCGACTCAGCACAGGTGGCGTGGGGCCTGTAAGTGTAGCTCCCAGCTAATGTTGAGATGGAGTGCCACATTGAGAAGTGGGGCTTCAGAGTATGATTTAGTGTCACCTGGAGGCCTCCCAAAGCTCAGCTCTTCACTAGAGTGGCTTAGTAAGTCTGGACAGGTCCTACGAGTTTGCATTTACCAAGTGCCAACTGAGATGCTCAGGCTACTGTCCTGGGGGACACACTTTGAGAATTATTGCTTAGAGGCCATTCAGTGAAACCAGACAAAGTAGCTTTGTCCTCAGAGTCCCACTTTGTCCCTGTGTAAGTGCAGCAGGTTGCTCACCCTCTGTAACAGCAGTTCGTTTTGCTACAAATTAAAGATAATAATACCACTTAAGAGGCCGGAGAGCTGGTGCAGCAGTTAAGAGTGCTTGCTGCTCTTCCGGAGGACCTGAGGTTGTTTCTCAGCACTCACGTTGGTCAGCTCACAACCTCCTCTGACTCCAGCTTCAGGGGATCTGACACCCTCATCTGGCCTTCATGTCATGATACGCATGAGTGTGTGTGCATTTGTGCGCACGCTCTTTTGCGCACACATCAGACAGACAGACAGACACACATACTACATTTAAAAATAAAATACAATCTTTATAAAAATAATCACTATCTCTTAAGTGGCTTTTGTGAGCCTCGTGCACTGTAAACAAGACAGCCATAGCTGCTGTTCTTTCAGCCAGGTGGAAGACTGAGCTGTGCCCATCTGCTGCTCTTCAGAAAACCTTGGGTGTTCAGAGGAGGGGGTTACTGCTCTCTCCAGACATATCAGAAGAGCTCTCTCCTTGCGCATGCTGTCCCCTTTAAGGCAGAAAGTCACCAGCTCTCCTTTCTCCCCCAATGCTGCCATTCCTCATTAAGTAAGGGGATGCTGGGCACAGCCCGCCTTTAACCTGGATGTTCAGGAAGTCCTTATAAATAAAGAATGCAGACAGGCCTAATGAGGGCAACATCATCTCAGGCTGCAGCCAGCTTCCCAGGAGGGTGGGAAGCTCAAAGCCAGTTCTGGATAGCGTGGATTAGAGTGTTCCCAGCATCCCAGGCACCTCTCCGAGTGCTTTAATCACATGCAAGGCCACAGCTAAAGTGGGGGTGTTGGTGTGGAAAGGCTGTGGGCGTGGGGCGTGGGGGTGGAGAAGCAGGCTCCTGCAGCCAAGATTTTTGCTTGCATGTGGAGCTTGGGGAGGGAGCTGAGTGGGCAGGCTGGCATTTCAGGCAGAGCAGGCAGCAAAGCTCAGAGACAAGCGGCTGCCTAGTTAGGCCACGTGGGCACTACCAGGTAGGGGTGGTGGGGCTGCAAGGCAGAGGCGTAGGGAAGGCAGGGTTCTGGGAGGGCTGGGTCACATACGGTGTGTTGTGGGGCTGAGAGAACAGCCCAGTCAGTAATGTGCCTGCTTTGCAAAAGCGAGAACCAGAGTCTGACCTCTGCAAGGCACATTTAAAAAAAGCTGGGTGTGACGGCATGTGCTTATGTGCCTGTAATCTCAGCTCGGGTGTGTGGTTTAGATGTGGGTGGGTATTTGGGGCAGCCAGATTAGCCTCATCCGAAAGGTCTAGGCCTGTAAGAGACCCTGTCTCAACAAAACCAAGGTGGGCAGCATCTGAGGAATGACAGTGGAGATTGTCCTCTGACCTACACACACACACACACACGCACACGCACACGCACACGCACACGCACACGCGCACGCGCACGCGCACGCGCACGCGCACACGCGCACACGCACACGCACACGCACACGCACACGCACACACACACACACACACACACACACACACACACACACGCGTGCTCCTGTTACGGCATGGTGGGAAGTTCCAGCTGAGGGAAGAACGCTATCAGTGAGGATGCTTTTGACTGTAAGAGACTGAAATCAATATGCGTTAGTTTGAGTTGAAGTGTTTAAGATGTGTCACAGGATCCAAGGTGGGGAAGCGGCAGGCCTGTGGGCAGAGGCTGAATCAGGGAGCAAGAAGGCATCCAGGCTCATTCTCTTCTTACTGAATCCACACATGAGCTTTCTCTGCTTTAATGGTTCACATGGGTGAGGGAAAAGAATGTGTATTCCATAGCACACCCCCAACTTGTTTGGGATTTTGCTACCTGGCGAGAAATTACCTTAGCCTTAAATGAGTTCTGGGGAAGAGACCCTGATTGGCCACCTTGGGTTATGCTCCAATCAAATCTTGCCGTGGTGGGAAGCTGAGACACACTGCTCAACACGGCTCCTGGGACCCTTAGATGTGGATCAGATAGGGAGGTGAAGGGGTTTCATTCTGAAACAGACACTTCAAATGTTGTCCATGCAGGAAGGAACGGAGCGGACTCTCTCCTGAGGGGCTTTTGCCCTTTGTGTATAACTCCTGGTTTGGTTTGGTTTGTTTTGAGACAGGGTTTCCCTGTGTAACCATGGCTGTCCTAGAACTCACTCTGTAGACCAGGCTAGTCTCAAACTCAGAGATCCACCTGCCTCTGCCTCCTGAGTGCTGGGATTAAAGGCGTGCACCACCACCAACTGGTTCCACCTGTTCTTTCTTGGCCAACAGTAGAGACAGAACCAAGTTTGAAATCTTGGTAATGGTTATAGGGTCTGACTCCTGGGACATGAGATTGTGACAATTTTGGGAACAATATTGAGTTCTGGAAGGTGACATCATCTATAAATAGCAGCAAGATCAACCTGGCTAACAGCCATAGGGAAGCTGAGAAAATAATGACAAGTTAACAAACAGTTCTCCCATACACCATGAAGAAATGCTTCCTTAAAAGTGTAATTTGAAAACATCAGACGGAGAGTTAGTTAGTGGACATGAAAACACGTGGAAACTCCACCCACCCATGATGTAACTGCTTTCTTTGTCCCTTTTTTTCTTCCAGCTTTTTCCAGAGCAGAGGCTTACAGAGTTTTTGAGGATAAACAACACTCTGTGTTCCATATTATATAATGAGTAATTTCCATGGTGCCTTTTCATCATCTTAAGTATCTTTATCAGCATTGCATTCTTTGGATTAAATATGCTGTTCCCTCCTTAGCACTTAATTAAGATCTGATTTAAAAATTTGAGACTATGGTGTGACTCATAGAAAATGACGGAGTCCAAGCAAAATTAACTTAAAGTTTTAGTATTTATTTTTGTTTATGTATGGATGTGGATGTGGATGCGAGTGCCAAGCCTGTGGAGGCCAGAAGATGGTGTCCAACCCCCTAGATCTGGGTTTATCGTTGATTGTGGTTGTGAGTTTTGCTCCATGTGGTGCTGGGAAGTGAACTTGGGGTCCTCTGAGAGAGCCGGAAGGGCTCTAAACCACTGGGTCATCTCTCCAGCCCCACAGAGGAACTTAGAATAGAAAAAGTCTTCTCCAAGCCACAGAGCTGGAACTCTAAGATGCCCTTAGTTTCATTTGTTGGGACACAGGTTCATCATTACCCACCTGATGTCAGATATCGGTGACTGCATTTCATGTAACTTCAGAACTCTCAGCACATCACATGACTGCATGAGAGAGGAGCCATTTCTTATTTTGTAACAGCCGAGAGAGGGATTTTTTTTTTGCCCTTCCAGTTCACTATCATGAAAATAAAGGTGGCAAAGCTGAAACAAATTATGGCAATTTAAAGTCAGACCGATTTCGTGACTGGTAGGTAAGTCAGCATGCAGAGGGATTTACATTTCCGGGCTTGGCTGGCTTTCTCGATGCCCTTTGCAAGCTGCACAGGATCTGAGCTTTAAGTCTGGTTATAAGCTAATACAAGCCGTTAGCCACCGTTTTAGATGAAAAGCACCACAGGCTCAAGCCTGAACATTCCGTGCTTCACTGTGGATTTCTCGGGGGTAAATTCAGCAAGCCTATGATTTTTTTTTTTTTTTTTGAGGGAGAGGGGTGATTGAGCAGATTCATTTCAAAGCACATTTACATTTGAAAACAGGGGTTTATCAGCTAAAAGAGCTATTCTTGAAAGGTACGCACGCAGAGCAAATTTAGAACAAGCAGACCATTTAGCCATGATAGCTATGAATGGCCCCAGATCTTAATGCACTGGGGGCATGTCACCATAGGCACAGATTGACTGTTGACTACATGGTATTTCACCCTGGGAAACACAGGAAAGGAAGTCCTGTCACCCGGTATCTCCACAGAATGCTCTGAAACATTCTAGTGTGGCATCAGCAAGATTATAACCACATACTTGACCAGAAGCAAACCCATGGAGAAGCCTGAGCTTTCAGTGAGGTAGAGGGGTGGGATCTGGGTTCAGGTTGTGGGTTGGTCTCTTGGTTCTACCAGTTACCGATATTTGAACTTGGCTAGGTCTCATCTTCCTTGTCTAAGAAATGGGAGAAAGTTCTCAAGCTTACAGAATTGTTGGGTGCAGTGATTGCATTCAGTTATGTAATGTGGTAATTCTCAGACGGCAGTCTGCATGCAGATCACCTGGGGTTAAATCACCATACAGGCTCCTATGCAGCAGGTCTAGGGTGTTGTCTTACATTCTGAATTTGTGTGTGTGTGTGTGTGTGTGTGTGTGCAAGTGAATGTGTGTACAGGTATGCATGACTGCCAAAAGATAACCTTGCCTGTCTGTCATTCCTCATATTTTAAAGATTTTATTTTATTATTTCTATGTGTGGTTGTGCGTGTGTGTGTGTGTGTGTGTGTGTGTGTGTGTGTGTGCATTTGTGTGTGTGTGTGTGTGTGTGTGTGTGTGTGTGTGTGCCTGCAGAGGCCAGAAGAGGGCGTCAGATCCCTTAGAATTACAGGAGGTTGCAAGCCTCCTGACTGGGGTGTTGGGAACCAAACTTGACTTGTCTGAAGGAGCAGCCGGCTCTCCTAACTGCTCTGCCGCCTCTTTAGCCCCAACCTTGGTTTGTTTTTATTTGTTTGTTCTGACATAGGGCTTCTCAATGGCCACCAGTTAGGCTAGGCTGGCTGAACAGTGATCCCCAGGGACCCTCCTGGTTGCCCCTCCCCAGTGCTGGGATTTGGGGCACGTTCCACTGGTTCTGGCTTCTTTGCATGGGTTCTGAGATCAAACTCAGGCCCTCATGCTTATATAGCAAACACTTGATTAACTAAGCCCTCTCCCCTGCCCTATAGACTAGATTCCTAACAAGATCTGGTCGGTGCCTACTGGGATTCTGGCTGCATTTCAGTAGTGAGCATGCGCCCAATTGATAGTGCTAGTTACTCAGTCTTCCCTCGGGTAGATCTCCCCTCTGTTCCTGTTGCTTCTGCCTTCACAAACATCTACTTTGTCTCCTTCTGACCTTCTATTGCAGCCACACCATCCACGTGATTGGCATGTACTTATGGTGCATCTGTGTGTGAGGGAGACAACAGAGATGTTAACATGGCTGCATTCAGATTTGGAAAGGGCAGCCTGAGCACAGTTGCAGCCATTGGACAATTTAAAGTTCAGGCTTCCCATGGGCCCTTTCAGAGGCTCTACCCTCCTTCCCCCATCCCAGTGTCTCCAGGTTAGAGGAGCTTACACATCCCCACAGCTCCAGGGAGAGGCCCCTGGCCAGCACTCTGCTTCTCTGCCTCCTTCTGCTGAATTCCAATGGGCTCCTTTTAGCTCCCACCTCTGCCCTTCTCCATCTTCTGTGGACACACACTCAGACTGTGACAAGGGGCGTGGTGGTCATCCCTGCCTGACTTGATGCCATCTTACACCTCCTTGACCTTACAGAAACTCTGACAGCCAGCTATGGCCCTCATTTGGTCACCTGACATCCCACAGTGGGCACTGAAGAGAGGGGCCTTGTTCATCTGCAGGGACACAGGGGAACTTTAATCATCTCCGGCCTTGACTCATCTCTAAGGCCAGCTCTTATTGATTGTCACTGGCTGAATGGAACACTGTGTGAAGAAGATTTCCAAAGCTATGCAATGGGATAGATTGGTAATGTCTGCCAAGGACCAAGGAACTCAATAGCAGGGACTCACTTTGCCTTCTTTGTATACTTCAACACTACACAGGAACTGAGACATTTGGGGTACCTGCTTCAGCCCTCTCTCTTCCCAAAACACACCACTACCATGGCCTCCTTGTCTTGGCATAGGGGCCTACGCAGGAAGTGTGGTGTCTGTCTGTCCCAAGCTCTTCCAGAGCTGAGGCTTAGAGGCAGAGAAGAGCCTCATGAAGCCACTTCTTCCCTGGACTCTGAATCCCCCACTCCTAGGAGAGGCTCTGCTTTCCTCTGTCGGCTGGAAATTGTTCCACTAGTTAGCTCTCTTCTTCCTCACCCCATGTCCTTAGACCTCTTTGTCCCTGGAGACATCCACTGCCCCTCTCAGAGCAATAAACCCCATCATGATGGAAAGGCAAAAAACGGTGAAGGAAAACTAGATTTAAAGTAAGCAAACAATACTCTTATTATTTCCTGCTATGTATACAAAGCTATGTATATATGAAGGCAAAGTAAGTCCCTGCTATTGGGTTCCTTGGTCCTTGGCAGACATTACCAATCTATCCCATTGCATAGCTTTGGAAATCTTCTTCACACAGTGTTCCATTCAGCCAGTGACAATCAATAAGAGCTGGCCTTAGAGATGAGTCAAGGCCGGAGATGATTAATGGAATAGGATCTGTGCTTCATGTACTAATAGGCCAGTGGTGCTCAACCTTCCTAATACTGCAACCCTTTACTACAGTTTCTCATGTTGTGGTGACCCCCCCAACCATAAAATCATTTTCGTTGCTACATCATAACTGCAATTTTGCTACTGTTATGAATTGTAATGTAAAATCTGTGCTTTCTGATGGTCTTAGGCAACCCTTGTGAAAGGGTCGTTCAACTCCAGGGGGGTCGTGACCCACATGTTGAGAACCAATGATATGGGCACATTATGCCTGGCCACTATGTCCTGAGAAATCACTTTAGAGTTTTAAATCATCATTATATCCCCACACAACAGTCACTGGGACCCTGCCTGCTCTGCCCTGGGAATGGGGAGCTCATGGTCCCTGGCGGTGAATTGCATTTGTAGACTGTTTTAAGTCACAGGATCACCATACTATCCTAAAACCTGCCCCCTGAGGTCTGCTCCTCTAGGAAGCATTTTTTCTTTTTAACCAGTCTTTCCCCCACTATGTGGTGTGTGTGTGTGTGTGTGTGTGTGTGTGTGTGTGTGTGTGTGTGTACTAGTGCAACTCTGTGCCCACCACAGCAGGAGGATGGAAGTCAGAGCAATCCAGAGTGTCCTTCCTCACCTGCCATCTTGTGTGAGCCATAGTCTCTTGCTGTTTGCTGCTGTGTCCACTAGGCTAGCAGGCCCTTAAGTTTCTGGGGCTTCCCTTATCGCTGCTTCCCACCTCACCACTGGGATGATAGACATGTGCTATTGTGCCCAGCTTTGTGTGGGTTCTGGGACTCTGAACTCTTCATGGTTCCTCAGCCAGCTCCTTATCCACCAGGCCATGTACCTAACCCTCCACACTGTAGTCTTTCAGATACTTGATGGCAGGCACGAGAACCCTCTTTTCTTCTCTGGCTTCAATCTGCCCAGTCCTTTGCAATAAAAGCTTCTAGCCCATTGATGAGACAAGGAGATAACTTTGATGGATGCTCTGGTTTGGATAAGTGTTCCCCAAAAAGGTCTATGAATGAAAGCTCATGGCGGTATTAGGAAGAAACATTTCTTCTGGGTCATGGATGCAGAGGTTATGGTCCATGGTCAGCTAGATCTATCGTATCTGGACCTGTGGTGAAGCAGAACATCATTGTAGGGGGCTGATGGGACACAGCTGCCAAGTTCTTAGAAACTAGGAGGGAGGGAGGGAGGGATGGAGAGAGAGAGAGAGAGAGAGAGAGAGAGAGAGAGAGAGAGAATATGAAAATTCAGGACACTCCAGTGACCCACTTCCTCCAAGTAGGCCCTCCCTGTGAATTTTCCACCACTTCTTAATAATGTCACAAAATTATGAGCCTGTTATTGTATTAACCCATTGATTGGAGCAGAGCCCTCATGATCCAGTTGCATCTCAATGATTTGATCCGCCAGTTTAGAACTAAGCCTTCCATACACGACCCTTTGGAGGTGCTCTTCATATCCAAACTAGTCATAGTTCTACATGGTAGGCGTGTTCTGTGAGTTGTAGGGTGTTGATCAGCATCCTAGCTTCACCCACTTGATGCCACCAGCACTTACCACATGCCAGTTGTGACAATCGGACCATTCCAGGTGCTGTCAAATATCTTCTGGCAGCCAAAGTTGCCCTGGTGGAGAAACATTGCTCTGGCAATGTGGAAGGTCCCAGCTTGTGCGGCACGTTTATTCCTAGGAATCATTGTCTACTTGGAAGGCATGACCCAGTTGTGAACAATTAGATTCTAAACTGAGAAGCATACACATTCAGCAGTCCAATTTTTCAGCTCTGTTTTGCTTTTTGTTTGGCTGAGGATTGAGCCATAGAGAAATTGAAGCCAACTTTATTAGAAAATGTAGAAGACCTCCTATCGGAGGAGGTGTGTGATAGGGAAGAGAAAGTGCAGCCACTCTGTCCTTTGTCCCAGATAAATGCAATTCATGAGGAATTATTACTTTTCAAGTACGGAAAGGTTCACTAAGGGGGAGAGGGGGGAGAACCAGCCTCTCAGCTCTATGGACTCTGGTTAGCAACAAATCTTCCATTCAATTCCACTTCCAAATCCCACTCGAGTCCTTGAGAGCGTTGACGAATTAAATGGCTCTCCAAACAAATCCATAATCTGTTGTTGCCCTGGACATATTTAACAGCAGGTCCTATGAATGCGAGAGTAAGAGGCACAGTTCTTCTGTCTTCTCCCACACAGTTTCATCACTGAGATGACTCCTGCATTGGAGTCGCAGGCGACTGATCACAGGCGATTGATTGCAGGCGGCATTCGCCCCTGGAGGAGGAGCTTCTGAGGATCTTTCTCCTAGTTCTTCAACATCGGTGTCCAATGAATGCCGGCAGCTCTTCATTGAAGGATTTGTGCTGAAAACATTCTCAAGTCTGCAGGGAGTGGAGAGGCCACTTTACATGCTGGCTTCAGCAAGCCGTACGTGGCTGCATGGATAATGCAATAAAAACTAGTCCTAGACATGAGTTGACAGTCAATAGCAGTTCAGTGCGCACTGACTCTGAAAGTCAATATTAGCTTAGTTGTAACAAGAGGCAAGACACAGTCAATTCAGGGAGGGAAGAACTGGGTTGGGGGTACACTGTATCACCACCTAGAGCTGCCTGCTGTAGCCGGCCTGTGAACTCAGGACCAAATTCAAAATGAGCTCCAGCCCTTCCTTTCCTAGTGTCCATTTTTGTGTGTGTAATAAAACTGACATAAATTATAAGAATGGACTTCAGTTTTAGTAAGTTGAAACAGAAGTGAGCAGAGGGTGTTAGAATCCAATTCCTCATTTCATAGGTGAAGAATTGAAGATCAAGTGGAAATAACAACAATAATAGCCCAATGCAAGATGTTAATTTTCTGTCAGATGCTTGGGAAATGTGCTTTCAGACATGGTCTGCTTTTTCTCCTGTGAGCTAGATGCTCTTATTATTCTATTACCAGAGATAAAGAAACAATGGATCCAAACGCCCCGTTGCTGGGAGCGTCAGGACTCATCATCCACACAGCTGGATGCTCTCACCTGAAGTTTCATTCTTTGTGACCTCTTCCTCCTTCTACAAGGGCACTGAACACCTCTGACTGAACCAGGCCTGGAAAAGCAGTCACTGAATTCCAAAGACAGCATCCCAGAGGGCGGTAAGGATAGGAGAGCTATAGCCTTTCCCAAAGCAATGTGTGAAGGAGGCTTGGGACAACCATGGATCACTAAGAGTCACGTCTGAGCAGGGTAAAGGGCCAGCTAGGCTGGCCATCGATGGTACATCTATGAGGTTAACTCTTATGAAGATTGGTTTTATTTTTAATTATATGTGTATGTGTGTACACATATTTATATATGCCCATATAAACACAGATATATTCTAATCTATATATATGTAATTTTTACTTGTGTATATTAACTGAATATTATATGTACGTAGATATACATATATACATACTAATTTATATTTGTACACATATTTATACATATTTCCATCATCACATTAACTATACATGATAATGGAATGGGTCTCATTGTGATATTTTCATACAGGCATATAATATACTGTCATCATGTGCATCCCCTATTGCTCTCTCTTACTTCCCCTTTTGATTCTTGTCTCTTCTACTTTGATGTCTCCCCTCCCCAGGATTCTACAAATGAGAGGAAACATTTGATATTTTGTTTCTCAAGTCTAGCTTATTTCTCTTAACATGATGACTTCCAGTTCCATCCATTTATCTGCACACAACATGATTTTGTTCTTCTTTCTGGTTGAATAATATTCATACCAGTTTCCTTATCTATTTATCCACCAAGGGCACCTGGGCTGATGATATAATGTGGTTATCAAGAGTGATGCCATTATAAACACAGGCATGCAGATATCTCTATTATGTGCCTTGATTGGTTTGGTTTTTAAATAATTCCTTGTAAGGTGGAGACCTGGAAGCTGATCCAGAATCTGGCCTGAGCGTGTAAGTCTGAAAAAGAGTAGCTGCTGGGACTGACACTGTAGAACACTGGAGCAGTCAGTTCTCTGGGCATCACTGACCTGTCTCTCCTGGGTGGAAGAGATGGGCTGTGGCAGAGCGGCTGTCTCTCCAGCCACACCTTTAACCGTCCAGTGCTCAGGTAGCCATCATCATCATCACCACAGAAAACTTGTTTTCTTTACTAAAAGCACATCTCAGGATTCAGCCTCGGCACCACACAAGCAAAACTCTAGAATGGAGGCCTTATTTGAATTCTAAAGAATAGTTGTACTCAGAGGAACAATGTTCAGATGTTTGAAGATTTGTGTGTGCAGCACACAAATACCGGAAGCCATGATAATAACAGGGAAATGTAGAGCTAAATGTATAATGTTTAGTATTTTGTGTTCTGTTCTCTTAGATTTACAAGCAAACACAAAACCCCTAAAATTTAACAAACCCATCATGCATGATGGGTCCAGGCAATGAATTTGTGGCAAACAGGATAATTCCCTTGGAGTTTCAGAGGGAGGAGAGGAGAGCAGGCTGGGACTGAGGGATGTCCAGATATAGCAGGGTTTCTCTTCCTTTGCAGTGTCTTCCTGGGCCAGACACTGCATTCATCTATCCTGACAAATACTCATCAGACCTGAGTGCGCGAGTCCCAGCGGTATGGGCTTTGCTCTTGCCGAATCTTTGTCTTCCCTCTGAGTTCAAGGAGGGGGGGGGGCTTTGCTTTTTCTCTAAGTCCAGGAATCAGTTTAAGGAACCATCAGCTCTGGAAGCCCTTTATTATCTTACATCTTCACCGGCTCCAGGGAAGTTCCTGGTAAGATCCTGGCCAGCCTTGGGAAAGGAGCTTGGAAGATCCTGGCAACAAATGTTTCCATCCTATCGTGGTCTTCTAGCTTCCTCAAGCAAGTCCCCAGCTCTCTGAAGCTGTTGCTTCCTTTCTTTCTCCGCGCTTCGCCCATGCCACCATGGTCACATGGCACCATTTGCTCATCTCCTGCCTTTAGAGTCAGACCCTCTCTATTGGCTACATGGATTCTGCCAACGCCCTGCTCTACGGATAAAGTCTTGCTACAAAACAATGCTCACTGGCTTCCAGCAGCCTCAGACACTGTTGTAGTTGGGTTGTTGTTGTTGTTTCTCTTTTGGGGGGCCTACCACCCAGCTCCCAAATAAATACACAGAGACTTATTTTTATTTATGAATGCCAGGCCTTAGCTTGGCTTATTTCTAGCCAGTTTTTCTTAACTAATTATCCCGCCTACCTTTTTTTCTTTCTTTTTTTTTTTTTGCCTCTGGGCTTTTACCTTTCTCTATACTATATTCCTTTCTTTCCTTCTTACTCCATGGCTGGTAGTGTGGCTGGCTGGCCCCTGACATCCTCTCTCCTTCTCCTTTTCTCTCTCCTTCCCCCTTCTCTTCTTTCTTTCCTTCTATTTATTCTCTCTGCCTGGCAGCCCCACCTATCCCTCTCTCCTGCCTAGCTATTGGATACTCGGCTCTTTATTAGAACAATTAGGTGTTTTAGGCAAGCAAAGTAACACAGCTTTACAGAGTTAAACAAAAGCAATGTAAAAGAATGCAACACATCTTTGCATCATTAAACAAATATTCCACTGAAGCTGGAAGTTTCTCTGGTCCCACCTGCCCCAGTGGTCCAGACGAATCTTTCCCACCTGTGGTTCCACAGCCGCTTATAAAATATCACTCAGAGGCTTAATATTAATTACAAATGGCCTATGGCTCAAGCCTCTTCCTAGGTAGCTCTTATAACTTAAGTCAACCCATTTCTGTTAATCTATGTATTGCCACGTGTTCTGTGGCTTTACCTGTGTCCCATTACATGTTGCTCTTTGGATGGCAGGTTGGCATCTCCTCTGACTTCACCCTTTTCTCTGTATCTCTGCTTGGACTTCCCACCTGCCTCTAAGCTGCCTTGCCATAGGCCAAAACTACTTTATTTATTAGCCAATGGAAGCAATACATATATTCACAGCATACAGAAAGATATTCCACAGCACTTCCCCTCTTCTGTCTAATCAAAAAGGAAGGCTTTTAACTTTAACATAGTAAAATTATATTTAACAAAACAGTTGTCAAGCAAGAATTATAGGTATAATATCTAGTCTATTTGTATTTGGAAAAATTAAAATACTCTATAATTTATCCTATTTTGTGAGTCTAAGGTTTCATATCTAATTTACCTTTTATAGTAACCAAAGAAAGCTATAATTATAACTGTCTAGTCTTCAACTCCATCAAAGACCTCAGAAGGACATATTACCTAAGTAAACAGGAAGTGCATTGTAAGCAACTTCCAGAATTTTAGAAATGACAGAAACATCTGGCTGCCTGGCCAGCACTCAAAGCTCCTCTGCCACGTTGGGGCATCCATCTTCAACCTACAGGCCTAGAGTCTCTGGCAGACATTTTTGCGAAGCAGGGAATTTGAAGGATTGTCTCGCCTACCGGCAAAGTTCATCAGTTGCTTCTCCCTGTGTCCTGAAGAATGTCTGGCTGTCTCCTCTGCGAAGCAGGAACCTGAAGGACCATCTCACCTTGCAAAGTTCAGTGGCCACCTTACTATGGGTCCTGCATGTCCAGTTTATATAGCAATCCCATCAAGCAGTTGAGGCAAGGGCACTGTTTTGCCCAGTGGATAACTTTTGCCACAAAGACAGCAAACTCCATAATGAGTTTCTTTGATTTCCATCATCCTCTTTGAAGTAATTGGTGCTGCCAGGAGCAGATGTGTCTCACTGTCCAGAAAAATCTAAGTTTTTACAACATTTTAAATGCCATATTCTGTAGGTCTTTGAAGTGTTTGAAGATTATGTATCTGATTGAAATATACCTTTGTATACCTAAAAAACTCAACTAACATAAGTTTGATTATCATAGATTACTAGTAATCTGTATTTTTAATGATATTGCAATTTTAAATGAGTTGCATAAACATAATACCTTAAACAAGAGTAGAAATATACATATAGTATAACAAAACTGACCTTAAATTTGTAATAGTAAACCAAAATCCATACCAATGTAAAGTATTTTGAGATTAACAGTTGTTTTTGGATTAAAGTAGATTCAATAATCTACCTTTTTTCTCATAATTTCTATATCGTATCTCCCTTTCTTCTTTTAGAAAGAGATTGACTGTGACCAATAACAATTTGTAACCAAACCCCTAAACAAAGACAAACATCCATAATTCATTTTTTGGGAATGTGGGCATAGTATTCTAGGTTACTTTCTGCTGATTGGGGGCACTGTTATTCTTATGGGGACCCTGAGAAAATTTAGGATTATGGTCAAGTTTTGACTGAGGCTGGATCATCAAGCCAGTAGCCTTGAAGCCTTTCTGGATATAGAACTCAAACAGAGGTGCTCTGAAACGCTGGATCATATGGGTCATCTGTTTTCATTGGTGTCTGGTCCCTTCATCCTGAAAATACATAAACTTTTTTTTTAAAGATTTATTATGCATATAGTATTCTGCCAGCATGTATGATTACAAGCTATGAGAGGGCACCAGATCTCATTACAGATGGTTGTGAGCCGCCATGTGGGTGCTGGGAATTGAACTCAGAACCTCTGGAAGAGCAGCCAGTGTTCTTAACCTCTGAGCCATCTCTCCAGCCCCAATACATAAACTTTTAAAGGTAACATACATATCTGCATTAATACAAGTACAGACTGTGCATTGTACACAAGTCAGCCAAAGAAAATTTCTTGTTATGTGTTTGAGCAAGTAAAATATACATCATGTGTCTTGTAGTTCTTTCAGGTTTATGTTTTTATGTCTGTAGTCAGTATTTCAGGGGGTCTTCCTTGATCAAATCTGATCATCTTTAATTTCAAATGAAACCATAGCCTCTCATTTTCTGTGGAAACAAAAATGTAACCTCTCTCCCAAAGTGGCATACTTTTTGACTTAAGTTTTGGAGTCAAGATATTTTTTAAAATATGTAAGCTGGTTTAATCTAGCAGCTTTTATATTTAGATGCTTCATAGCAGTCAAAAATTTTAAAGACAACATAATAATATACATAATCTAGACTTTCTGTGCATTTTCTATCCTCACGTGGCTCATTTTCTTTATATTACTTTACTCGCCTTTCTAAGGACTTTGTTTTATTAATTTAAAACTATGTATTTCTTTCTTATGACTGTCTGTATCTTCTATTTATTCTCCCAAGCCTACACATATTTTTAAACATATTGTAACCCGTCTAGAGTTTTTTCCATCTGAATATGTTCTTATTGTGCATCTGTAATCATTTTTTGACCAGGAGAGATTTTAAACTGCTAAGCTGCATGGTTAGGACAAAAGCGGAAGTCTTGACTGCTGACTCTGCCCCTCATGGTTTTTTAACATGGTGGAGGTATGTTTACCACCAACTCTGGAAGCCATGCCCACTGCCAACTCTGGGAAGCAGTGGGTCTAAGCCTCCATCGAGCAGCATGTAGCCCAGAACCCCCTCCCCCCCCCTTTTTTTTTTCCTGTACTAGCAAAAGCTAATCTGCCATGTAGTGCGCTGCATGGCTTGGAGAAACCTCTGTGTACTGAGGTAGGAATCCACCACGCTTTGCTTAAGCTTGAATGCCTCAGCGCCTCTGTACCGAGGTGTCTCTATACCGAGGCGTCTCTATACCGAGGCGTCTCTGTACCGAGGCCTGCATGAGAGACACAAACTAGGAAGCTGCTCTTAGCTACATTTTTAATCTCTTCTTAAGCTCTCTCAGGGTTTAGGTGGAAACTCTTACCACCACATCTGGGCACCAATTGTAGCTGGAAGTTTCTCAGGTCCCACCTGGCCTGCAGTCCAGATGAATCTCTCCCACCCCACTTATAAAATAATCACTTAGAGGCTTAATATTAATTACAAACTGTATGGCCTAAGACTCAAGCGTCTTGCTAGCTAGCTCTTATAACTTAATTTAACCCATTTCTGTTCTTCTATGTATCACCACATGTTCTGTGGCTTTACCTGCGTCCCATTACATGTTGCTCCTTGGATGGTGGGTTGGTATCTCCTCTGACTCCACCCTTCTTCTCTCTGTATCTCCACTTGGATTTCCCACCTGCCTCTAAGCTGCCTTGCTATAGGCCAAAGCTGCTTTACTTATTAACCAATGGGAGCAACACATATATTCACAGCGTACAAAAAGACATCCCACGGTATTCCACAGCATAAACGAATGTAGCGCATCTTAAACTATATCCCACAACACACTGTCGACACAAAAACACCACACTCACTTCAAAGGAGATAGAAGATGGTTTATACTGGAGCCAATATTAGTGACCATGGGCCAGAAACACAGATTTAGGTTACCCCAAGCTCCATGTTCCAAGTGGTAGCAGTTTGGTGAGGGTTTGTAATAGCAGAACAAAGAAAGTCGTAAATCAAGACATAATTCAAGTAGATTGGTGGAAACGCTGGGTAGGCAGGTTAAAGCAAAGTGGGAGATCTTCGCTATAGATGCTGTCTGAGGACATTTTTAGTCTTTTGGCTGGTGCAAACTAAAGATAAGTTAATACATTTTGGAGGGTTTTATTTGGGCACTGGAGAAATGGCTCAGTGGTTAAGAACACTTACTGTTCTTGCAGAGGACCCAGGTTCAGTTCCCAGGACCCACCCAGATCTCACAGCTCAAAACAGACTGAACTCAAGTTCCAGGAGATCTGGCACCCTCTTCTGACCCCCATGGACACCCGTATGCACATGGTGCATGTGTATACACTCATGTCCACACATACACATAAAATAAAATAACTTGAAAAAAAATACTTTTTTCTGTTAGTCACAAGGTAGTTAGCTCAGACATATAGGTAGGCAAGAAATGGCTACTAACGGGGCTAAAGGTAGCCCAAGATAAACTGTAATTAAGCTCTGAATCTGCAACATTCCAACCTCTCCATGGTCATTGACATCCTAATCAGTTAATCAGTCTTGTGGAAGGAAGGTTGGGTTTTTTTCTGGGAACTTTCACTCACGACATTTTGGCTATCTGCTTCATCTCCCTGGAGTGCCCACCCTCGCCTTCTTTCCTGGAAAAGGACTTACCTGGTATCATCCCCACAGAAGCCTCCGCACACCCCTTGGAGTCCTTCATGGAGACTCTACTGCATGATGATTGAGGGCACCCTACACTTTTGGGGTTCTCTGTGTGGTGAGTTGTCAAAACACCTTCCAGGCTCTGTCTCAGTCCATCCTCACAAGAGCCCTACAAAGGCCACACTTCTTTTGTCTCCATGGTAGCTGAGAAAATACTGCAACACGTGGGTGGTTCTGAGGCTGGACAGTGGTGGAGGCAGGATTGGAATCAGTGTGGTCCAGACTCTGAGGCCCTGTCCTTAAGCATCATGCTATTCCCAGTCCTCTGTAGGTACATGAGGGTACTTAGCACTTCTCACTGCTATTTATTTCTCTCTCTCCCTTTCAGTAGATGAAAGGGGTGTGAAGGCAGAAACACTGATTACTTGAGGAAGGAAGGAAAGCAAGATGGGATTTTGTGATGATATTCACAAGGACATGGGAATATTCAGCAAAATGCTCATATTCTCTGTATTAGTCAGGGTTCTCCAGAGCAATTGTTCTTAACCTGTGGGTCACGACCATTGGAAAACACATTATTTCCAATGGTCTTAGAACCTGAGACACTGCTCAGTAGCAAAATTACAGTTATGAAGTAGCAAGGAAAATAATTTTATTGTGGGGGGTCACCACAACATGAAGAACTGTATTAAAGGGTCACTTCATCTGGAAGTTTGAGAACCACTGCTCTAGAGGAACAAAACTTATCGAATGAACATGTATTTGGGATTTATTAGCATGGCTTACAGGCTGAGGTCCAGCTAGTACAACAATGGCTATCTACTAACAGAAGGTCTAAGAATCTAATAGTTATTTAGTCTGTGAGGCTGGATATCTCAGCGGGTCTTCAGTATACATCAGAACCCAGCAGAAGTTGGCTCTAGAGTCAGTGAAGGAAAGCAAACAGCAAACACCCCCTTCGCCCATGACCTTTCTACAGGCTGCCAGTAGAAGGTGTGGCCCAGATGAAAGGTGGATCTTCCCACCTCAAAAGATCTGGATTAAAGGTGCATCTTCCCACTTCAAATGATTTGATTAAGAAAAAAAATCCCCCACAGGTGTGCCCAGCCACTTGGGTTTTTGTTAATTCCAGGAGTAGTCAAGTTGAAAACCAAGAATAGTCTTCACATTTTCTAATGGAAAGGATAAGCTGAAGTTACTAGAGTTTTAAGAGAAGATGTTATTGCCTGAAAATATTGGGATTCTTTTGCCAATAAAAATGAAAAAGTGGTGTTCCAAGAAAGTTTAGACCAGTGTTGGATCAATAAAAAATTATTTAAAAAAACAAAGAACTGGTCATATTTATCAGTAAAGAATTGTAGTTTTGAGCCAGGGACAGTGGCACATGTCTCTAATCCCAGCACTCGGGAGGGAGGCAGAAGCAGGCAGATCTCTGTAGTTTCAAGGGCAGCCTGGTTGATGTAGAGACTTTCAGGATAGCGAAGGCTATATAGTGAGACTCTGTCACAACAACAATAAAACAAAACAAAAGAGAAAATTGTTGTCATTATAATGAGTTTATTAAATTCAGGTAAACTTGGTTGTGAAGATATAGCCAGGAAGATTCGTGTGGAGTATTACAACAGAGCATTATAGACAAATGTCTAACTCTAGCACAGTGGACCACGAACTTTAAGTGTTTACTGAGTCCTTTTACAGGCTAGTAAAATTGGTGGCTTCTTTCCCTGCAAACACACACACACATGTTCCGGAAAATGACTACTGGTTCCAAGTATTTTCTGTTCTCTGAGTTCAGGAAGCAGCTGTGTGACGCGGAGGCTCTGGCTTCTGTGGAGTCAGATAACCCTAGGATCTGCAGGTCAGACTTCCTGGAACGTCTTTCCCCAGTACTGTTCAGGAAGAGTTGGCTGTTGGGACAGGAAACAGATAGAAGCTGCATTGAAATTCCATCTCATCCCAGTCAGAATGGCTGCCCCATAGAAAGCAAATGATAACAAATGTTGGCAAGAATATGGGGAAAGAGGAGCCCTCATTCACTGCTGATGGTAACGTCAACTGGTGCAGCCACCAAGGAAGTCAGTAGGAAGGTTCTTGAAAAAACAAAAGAGAACTACCATATGACCCAGCTGTACCCCTTGACAGTACGTGACTGAAGAGGACCATCAGTCAGCACACAACAGGAACACACTCACACGTGTATTTATAGCTGCAGTAGTCACAAAAGCCAGGAGATGGGACAGGTCTATGTAGTAGAATATTGTAAGGTGTGTTACTTTTGCTTATGTTGCGTTTGTTTAACTCTGTGAAGCTGTGTTACTGTGCCTGTCTAAAACACCTGATGGTCTAATAAAGAACTGGCCAACAGCAAGGCAGGAGAAAGGATAGGCAGGGCTGGCAGGCAGATATATATGAAAACTGTGAGATCTAGATTGAGCAGCCAGAGAAGGAGGAGGACTCCAGGGGCCAGCCATCCAGTTACAGCAAGCCATGGAGTAAGAGTAAGATTTACAGAAGTAAGAGAACGGGAAAAGCCCAGAGACAAAAGGTAGACAGAGTAAGTTAAGGAAAGCTGTCAAGAAACTAAACCAAGCTAAAGCTGGGCATTCATAAGTAAGAATAAGCCTCCGTGTGTGACTTATTGGGGAGCTGGGTTGTGGGGCCCCCCAAAAAAGAGTAAAAAAATAAAACCCAACAATAGTTCTAG
>CABHPP010130363.1:0-44590 GCA_902168425.1 Peromyscus attwateri | reverse complement strand
GGAAAGACTGGACCAATCAAGGATGGACCCGTACTAACCCCCTCCCCTCTAAGAAATTTTATGGGTTTTGCCTATAAAAACTAACTTCCCCAAGAAAGGACAAGCTCCTCCCGGCCTCACTACTACAAGTGAGTGCTTTGATGAGCTTCCCTGACCATGGCTTGTAAACTCCATTTGAATAAACCTTGCTTTTGCATTCTGTACCTAAAGTCTCTGGTGGCTTCTTTGGGGACGTGATCTGGGCATAACAGAACTCTACATCCGGACACTGGCTCCAGCCCAGTCAGGAGAGGACCCACCAAACTGGCTCCCATGACTGAAATGACCACTCCTCCCAGTCTAGGGACAGCAGCCCTTCACTCACCATGTTGTGGTTTTCCAGATTGCCCAACTTCTCTGTTCAGCTTTCTGCAGCAACACACACAGCACAGAACACAAAATCACTGGCCCCAGCTCCTCTTCAAAGCCAAGCCTGAAGCTGGTGACAGGAAGGACCCTGCTCCACTTCTGACTGGCTGCTTGCCTGGAGGGCCTGATTGGCTAGTGAGGCCTGAGTGACAAGAGCACCTCCTATAGGGTTACAGTGTGCTTAAAGACACAGCACAATGGTTCCTGACCCTGCCTTCCACCTCAGACAAAGACCTTTTCTGAACTGGGAGAGATTTACATTTCAATAGCACCTGTCCCTGGCTCTAAAAGCAGATCCTGCTAGCTTCCTGTCCTCCATAGGCACTTCTCCTTCCTCTTCCTGGACACAATGTGGCTGGCTATCTTGTACAGCCCACTATAACTATGTGGGGTGGAGTGATTCCTTGTCACACAGGTAGAAGAATGCCCAGAATATTAACAACTAAAGATAGATTTAAGCACACAAAAGGAGATGTTTGTTAGGTGGCTTCACACTGAGCTCAGGTGAATTAAATGGACTTTTTACCTGCTTTTCATTGGGATTTCAGACAACCAGGAAAGAAAGGCAGGAACTAGATCACAAACAAAACAATAGATCTTTTTCCCATCAGAAAGCTGGATGATGGCTTCATTGCTTCAGGAGTTTAATTTCTGAAATCCAGAGCAAACTGTAGGCAAATTAAATAATAATACAGAGTAGTCTTCATGGACAATTGAAAACTTGGAGAATAATGGAGTTAGGAAGAATGTGGTTCATCTTACTCAGTGGGCAGGTGAAAAAAGATGCAACTGTATTATTCAAGGTTCTCTACATGATCAGGACTGGTAGACTGAATCTCTCCATGTATGTAGAAAGTTGATTTAATAGAATGTCTTACAAGCTGTGCTCCAGGTAGTCTAACAATGGCTGCCTACCAATGGAAATTTGAAGAATCCAGTAGTTGTTTACTCCATGAGGCTGTTTGTCTCATCTAGTCTTCAGTATATCACCAAAATTCGAAGGAAATGGGCTCTAATGCTAGTAAAGGAATAAACTTGGTAGCCAGAGCTAGCAGAAGCAGACAAAGAAAGAGCTTCCTCCTTCAATATCCTTTATGTATGTAGGCTGCCACCAAGAGTTACTATCCAGATTAAAGGTGGATCTTATTCTTTATTGGTTTTTTTTGGTATTTTCAAGACAGGGTTTATCTGTGTATCCTTGGAACTCATTCTATAGATGAACCTGGCCTCAAACTCAGAAATCCAACTGGTTCAGCTTCCTGAGTGCTGAGGTTAAAAGTGCACTGCCACCAAACAGCTAAAGGTAGATCTCATCACCTCAAATGATCCAGTTTAAAGATGGGTCTTCAGCCGGGCAGCGGCGGCACATGCCTTTAAACCCAGCACACCAGAGGCAGAGCCAGGCGGATCTCTATGAGTTGGAGGCCAACTGGGTCAACAGAGCTACACAGAGAAAGCTACACAGAGAAACCCTGTCTGGAAAAAACAAACCAAAACAAAAAACAAAACAAAACAAAAAAACAAAGATGGGTGTAAGGAACATGTAAGGCCTAGGGTGAACAGCCCTGGTCAGGAGTGATAAGCAATAGAGTGATGTAAGTAATGTAAAGTGATGTAAACCACAAATGGAGTAGTGATAAGCTATAAGCTACGTGTGGAAGTAGGGACAAGACTAGAATAGGTTTCAGGAAAGAATATAAAAGATGAAGCCTCAGACCCGACCAATAGAGCTCGTCAGGCCCACTCGAGACGACTCTCCTCTGCCAGAGACGTGAGATCCTGTCCCCAGTACAGACGTGGCTGACCTGAGGAAGGCTGACCCAAGATCCAGAGGAACAGACGTGGTGAGTCCGGACCTGTACACCTGGAGAGGTACTCCCGCTTCCATTTGGAAGACGGGATGAATATTGCTTATAATCATACTGTGTAACTAAATGAGTGTTATACCAAGTCTGAATTAAGAGTGATTATTCCTCCCCCGTAACCGGGGTATGTGCTCACTACAATGGGTCTTTAACTTCAAAATCTTTGAGAAAAATCCCTCACAAGTGTACCCAAATCTTGAGGTTTTAATTAATTACAGAGGTAGTCAGTTTGACTATTAAGGATATCCATCGGGAGCAGCTTAGTCTGATCAGTATTAGTGGGTTCTGTCTCAGGGAGCAGTTGTTCCCAGTTGGTGCAGGGTGGGCTTAAGGCTCCAGTGGTTGTTGGGTTCACAGGGGTTGGGTTTTTGTTGTTGTTGTTGTTTGTTTGTTTGTTTGTTTTTGTTTTTTGTGAGGTAGCAGGGAAAGGTCGTTTTCTGGTCCCTGGGGCTCTGATGGCTGGGCCCTACGGGCTAGAGACCTGGTCTGCCAGTCTGGAGATTTGGCCTTACCAGTTCCCAGTCACTGTAGGGTGAGCTTATGATTCTGGTGATCTGGTTGGCTGTCTGGATGGCTCCTTCTCTTGCGTTCTCAGTTCTCATTTTGCTCGCTTGCCAACTCCTCAGCCGATCTTGTTTTCTCAGACTGAAAGCTGTGAGCTTCTGAAACATCTCCTAGGGAATTCTCACAAACACCTCCAAGCTGCTGGGCTTTGTAGGATCGGCAGCTGGGCTCAGGGTTGGCCTCAGGCAGAATTTCAGGTCTGTTCTGGTCATATCCCACAGAGACAGCTCCTTCCCCAAGAGCTGGGCTTTGTTTTGTTTTGTTTTTCAAGACAGGGTTTCTCTGTGTAGCTTTAGAGTCTGTCCTGGAACTCACTTTGTAGACCAGGCTGGCCTGTAATTTACAGAGATCCCACCAGTATTTCTTCTATGATATCTCCATGCCACCATCTATCATTCAGGGGTTGAAGACGAAGCTCAGTTGATAGAGTGCTAGCCTGAGCATACAGGAAGCCCATGTTTTTGTTTGTTAGGACAAGATTTCATGAAGTATGAAGCTTTGCTTCCACACCCCTCTCCCAGAACGCTCTGCCTCATCAAGAAACGATAGAGCTGGCCACCTATGGACTGGAACCTCAGAAAACTGGGAGCCAAACTTAAATCTCCGCCCTTTGAAGTTGGTTGTTGAGTCTTTGTCACAGTGATGACTGGCTAACAGCCAGAGTTTGGAGGATCTTCACTAATTATATAGTAAGTTTTGGTTTTACCCAATCACTGGGCAAGCTTTAATGAAACATTTCACTATTAGGATAAGAATTTATAATTCTATAATTATATCAAGCTAATGAAAGAAAATGCTGGCCATACTTTCAGGAGGGAAGGCTACAATCTTTTTAGATTATGGAGTAGCCTATAGAAAAATGTCTGCCATAAATCAAACAGTGAAGGGGAAGATGAAAAGGAATCTCACTTACACAACTTAAGTAAAACATAGCTTTCTGATGAAGATAGATCTCTTCTGTGTTCCAGAATCTAATCAATATTTTTTTCTTTTTCTTTTTTTTTCTTTTTTTTTTTTTGGAGCTGAGGACCGAACCCAGGGCCTTGCGCTTGCCTACAACTGAGCTATATCCCCAACCCCTAATCAATATTTATGTGTATAATTCAGCTATCATTTGGCTTGAAAGGGTTTATTGGGAAATGTTATCATTTATACTATTTTTTACAGAGAAAATATTTTTCTGTTTAAAATAACCCTGGACTTTTAAATTATAACCTGTTTTTATGTTCAGGCTATCTGAGTACTATTTCTTCTTCAGTGGTATATAAAATGTTTTTACATTCAAAAAAAGGGACAAATACTATAGCATTGCATTACAGGAAATATATAGAATATACAAATTCATAGAGACAGAAAGATTAGACATTATCTCAAAACAGAGAAGAAAGGAACATAGAGCAATGATTTCCTAAGTACAGAATCTCTGTTTTGTGTGATGGAAAAACCCCACAAATGGACATATATCACGATTGTAATAAATCAGTACAATTAATGTAATTAATGAATATCATAAATATAATTATTGAATGAATACTTCGAATGTAATCAATGAATACCACAAATGTAATTAATATCATGAGGTAATTAATGAATATCATGAGTGTAATTTAAAAATAAATTAAAAAACAAAAACAAACAAATAAATAAACAATAAAAAAGGATATCCATCACAATAGACAAGACAGATGAAAGGAGAAAGTTTTCTTACCTGTAGGAGGCAAGAAGAGCATGGGAGTTATTTCCAAAACAATACTTTTCCTAAACAAGGGAAGGATGTAGATTTTCCTGAGGGAGTCTGGACATGTTCATATAGAGTTCTCTATCTTCCTAGGCATGCTCAGTTAACAAATCCATTTCTAAACATGATCACAATGCAAAAGCAGAGACATCAGGGGACATTCTTGCCTGAAAGTCATACAGAAACATACATAAATTATAAAAAAGATAGAAAGATATGCCTCTGGCATGTTCATCTTGCACCACAAGGTCTTACCTGAAAGTCAAGGAAATGACACTGTGAAAGGAGATTCTTTGGAGACTATGCTACCTGTCAATCTTGATGTTTGATCTAAAAGATAACTGTACCAATGTGACAGTTCTCACAGATACAAAAGATAGAGAATACAAATACAGAAAACTTCAAGGGCAAGTCACCTAACAGCACTGTATACTCTGATCCTTGATGAATGTTTATGATGATTTCTATTAACCTCAGAACAAAACTGCTTTTGCCTCTCAGCAGGCTGGCTCTGTAGAAGGCCACAGCTGCTTCCATGCAAGACCAGAGGATTTCATTTTAAGTGGCCCTGGCTGCTGTCTCTCTTATAGCTGTGGTATCACTGTAGAGAATTCCATTCTTTCAATTTTCTAACTTTTTTTTTTAAAAATAGTTATACAGTGTTTTGCCTGTATGTGTCTGTGGACAGTACCTTCAGAAGCCAGAAGAAGTCAGGAGATGTCTGTGACTAGAGTTACAGCAAGGGTTAGCTACCATGTGGATCCTGGGAATGGAACATGTATCCTCTGTAAAAGACTCAGTGCTCTTAGTTGCTGAGCCATCTATCTAGTCCCTCTTTTTATTTAAAATTTATTTCTTTAGTTTGTTTGTTTGAGACAGAGTTTATCTTTGGTGCCTGTCCTGGATCTCTCTCTGTAGACCAGGTTAGCCTCAAACTCATAGAGGTCCACCTGGCTCTGCCTCCCAAGTGCTGGGATTAAAGGCATGTGCCACCACCACCTGGCTAAAATTTATTTCTATAAATTGTTAATTAAAAGATATTACATCACAGGGTTGGGGATTTAGCTCAATGGTAGAGTGCTTGCCTAGCAAGCGCAAGGCCCTGGGTTCGGTCCTCAGCTCTGAAAAAAAAAATTAAAAAAAGATATTACATCACATTCACTTTTAATCTCATCATTCCGTGACTTCCCAAACCCCTTCCAACTTCTTCCTTGTTAGCTATGGGTGAAAAAGTATGCTGAAATACATGAATATAATCTGCTGCATCCATTTTTGCTGGTTGTGTGTGTATGTGTATATATATATATATATATGTGTGTGTGTGTGTGTGTGTGTGTGTGTGTGTGTATGTATGTATGTGTGTATGTATGTATGTATGTATGTATGTATGTATGTATGTATGTATGCAATGGGCTGACCACATTGCACTGGATAACAATCAAGTAACTTATCCCTGCCTGAGGTTAATTCCCTCAAGTGGAGGAGAATTCTACATTCTAATCAGCATCAGCCTGACTAGGCTGCCTTGAACAGGAAACATAATCAAGAACAGAAAACTTAGAATGGAAAAATAACTTAGTAATTAAGAGTGCTGAAGATTTTTTCAGAGCAACCAGGTTCCATTCTCAGTTCATATAGAAGCTCACTACTATCGGTAACTCCAATATCAGGGGTTCTCACACCATCCCCTGGCCTCCCTGGCCATGATAAGAAGAGGAGATTTAGACCATAAAAATTAATTTTAAAGCTGTTATGGTAGTGCATTCTTTTAGTTTCAGCACTCCAGACACAAGGTAAGATCACTGTGAGTTTCAAACACTGTGCTATATAGTCTACACACTCATACTCACACACAAACACACACACTCTCTCTCTCTCTCTCTCTCTCTCTCTCTCTCTCTCTCTCTCTCTCATACACACACACACACACACACACACACACACACACAGAGACAGTAGAAAAGAACAAAACTAAATAACTACAAAAAAAGGAGCATTGGATAATTGGGACAATACAATAGCTCTTAAAGAGATTTCAGGTCTCTGCCATTGGTGTCCATAGAGTCATTTTCAAAAATGAATATGTCCAAGCATATGAGCACATGCCATTAATCCCAGCCACTGGAAGAAACTGAACATTTGATAGTGGGCTACATCTTACTATGCAACTTGAACTGCCCATCATGACCAGGGTGTTACCATGCACAGAAAGTCATAAGTAGGCCATGCACAGCAGTAATCTTTCATCAAATGGAAGTATATCAGTGATTGGGCCCAAGAAGGTCCTGAAGGCATGAGTAACGTACATGAAGAAGTTGATAGAATGTGTTTGGTTTCTACTCCTGTTACAATACCTTCTGCTGCCAAACATGCAGGTAGAGCCTCATGGGGTGTGCTCTATGATTAGTTAACTGAGGAAGAGAAGACTAGGGCCTGGTTTACTGATGGTTCTGCACATCAAGGACGCACCACCCAGAAGTGGACAGCTGCAGTATTACAACTCCATTCTTTTTTTTTTGAATTTTAAAGAGTAAAATATTTTCTCTGCAGAAAATAGCATAAATGATAACATTTCCTAATAAACCAAATGATAGCTGAATTATACATATAAATATTGATTAGATTCTGGGATACAGAGACCTATCTTCATCTGTTCAGAAAGCTATGTTTTACTTAAGTTGTATATGTGAGATTCCTGTTCATCTTCCCCTTCACTGTTTGATTTATGGCAGACATTTTTCTATAGGCTAATCCATAATCTAAAAAGATTTTTGCCTTCCCTCCTGAAAGTATGGCCAGCATTTTCTTTTATCAGCTTGATAGAGTATAAATTCTTATCCTAATAGTGAAATACTTCATTAAAGCTTGCCCAGTGATTGGGTAAAACCAAAACTTACTGTAAGCCACAGTCATTCTAGGGTCCCCCTGCTAGGTAGCCTTTCTGGATCTGTGGGTTACAGTCTGATTGTCCTTTGCTTTATATCTAGTATCCACTTATGAGTGAGTGCATACCGTGTTTGTCCTTCTGAGTCTGGGTTACCTCACTCAGGATGACATTTTCTAGTTCCATCCATTTGCCTGCAAATTTCATGCTGTCATTGTTTTTCTCTGCTGAGTAGTACTCCATTGTGTATATGTACCACATTTTCTTAATCCATTCTTCAGTTGATGGGCATCTAAGTTGTTTCCAGGTTCTGGGTATTACAAATAATGCTGCCGTGAACATAGTTGAGCATGTATCTTTGTGGTATGACTGAGCATTCCTTGGGTACATGCCCAAGAGTGGTATGGCTGGGTCTTGAGGTAGATTGATTTCCAATTTTCTGAGAAACCACGATACTGATTTCCACAGTGGTTGTACAAGTTTGTACTCCCACCAACAGTGGAGGAGTGTTCCCTTTCACAGCTTGAACAACCATTCTTGAACAACCCTAAAAGATACTGTTGAAGAGAAATCTTTACACTGGGCAGAAGTTCAGGTGCCCATAGGGTCATACAATTTGTTTGGAAGGAGAAATGCCAGAATGTGCAACTATTCTCTGATTGATGGCTGTAGTCAATGGACTGGGTGGATGGTCAGGGATTTGGAAAGAGCATGATTGGAAAATTGTTGAGAAATACATGTGGGGAAGAAGTACGTAGATAGATTTCTTGAAAAGGGTAAAAGGTATGAAGATAATTGTATCCCATGTAAATGTTTACCAAATGTGGCTTCACCTGAGGCAGATTTCAGTAATCAGATAGATGGGATGACTCTTTCCATGGACAGTCAGCCTCTTTCCCAGCCATCCCTGTCATTGCCCAATGAGCCCATGAACAAAGTGGCCATGGTGGCAGAGATGGGGGATATGCATGAGCTCAACAACATGAACTTCCACCCACTATGGCTGACCTTTTTACTGCTACTGCTGAGTGCCAGATCAGCCAAAAATGGAGACCAACACTGAGCGCCAGATATGGCACCATTCCCAGGGGTGACCAGCCAGCAACATAATGACAGGTTGACTACATTTGACCAGTTCCTATGTGGAAAGGAGATTCTGTCCTTACTGGAGTAGATTCTTATTCTGGTTATGGAATTGCCTTTCCTACATGTAATGCTTCTGCCAAAACAACCATTAATGGACTTATCCACTAACATGTTATTGCACACAGTACTGCTTCTGATCAGAGAACTCACTTCACAGCCAAAGAAGCATGACAGTGGACCCGCAATCATGGAATCCACTGGTCTTACTGTGTTTCCAAGCATCCTAAAGAAACTCAAATGATAGAAAGATGGAATGGCCTTTGGTGTTTTGAACACACAGAGCATCAATTAGGTGGCAGCATGTTGAGGGCTGGGGCAAGGTTCTGCAGAAGACAGTATATGCTCTGAATCAACATCCAATATATGGTATGGTTTCTCCTCTAGCCAGGATCCATGGGTCCAGGAATCAGGGTGGAAAAGGAATAGTTCTACTTACAGTCACCCCTAGTGACTGACTAGGAAAGGTTTTGTTTCCTGTTCTCACAACACTAAATTCTGTTGAGCTACAAGATTTGGGTCAAGAAGGGGGAGTACTCCTACCAGGAGCCACAACACATTCCATTGAAATGGAAACTCAGATTTCCTCCAATCATTTCAGTCTTCAAATGCCCTTAAACCAACAGACTAAGAAAGGAAAAACACCATTAGGAGGGGTGATATATCTGGATTACCATGGGGAAAATGGACTGTCTTTCCATAATAGAGAAAAGAAGGATTATGTCCAGAGTGCAAGAGATCCTCTAGGGTATCTCTTGGTGATACTGTGCACTGTGATTAAAGTTAATGGGAAACCACAACAATCTAATCCAGGAAGGATGTCAAAGGTCACAGACCCATCAGAAATGAAGGTATGAGTCACTCCTCCAGGAAAAGACTCAAGATCTGCTGAAGTGCTTGCAGAGGGTAGACGGAATACAGAATTGGTTGTAGAGGAAGGTATTTCTAAAGACCATCTAAGGCCATGTGACCAGTTGCAGAAAGCAGGATTATAACTTACATGAGTGCTTCTGCTGTGTTTTGTTAATAATGTATTTGTACAGATACTTGTATGTTCTTTCAATTTCTTTATTATATGTTGCAGCATCAATTAAAAGAATATCATTAGTTATCAAATATAAGTGTGAAATACTGAAAAGACATCCCTCAAGATTGCCTCTATGCTGGCCACTGCTGCTACTGTTTCTGGGATTACCATTTCAAAATTGCTTACTACAAGCTAGAACAGTGGAGACCCTGGGAGCAAAAGTAGCTACCACAGTTAGTTAATCTTTCATTCTATTGGGCATGATAAATTTAATTCAATAGTTATATACAGTTCGATTGGCTTTGAAAATTATAAATTTATAAACTCAAGTTCCATTTGCTTTTGGGATACCATCTTACAAGGACTCCAATTTGCAGTAAGGCTCGTTAAGGAAGGGAATGGCTCAGTTGCCTTTAGCCTACTGGCTATGGGTGGGTTAGGACTTCTGTTGGTCTTTTCTGTGTCGAACACACAGATTGCAAGCCCAGCACCACTTTGAGATCTTTGGCAGCAGTTAACTCTGCAGCTCACCCAAGATTGAGCCTGCATGATAATGAGTATTCAGAGATGGGTAATGCCTGGGGGGCACTCACCAACCTAAGACAGAGTGCCTGTGTGGCCTGAGCAGGTGTCTCCATCATGGGTAAGGTGACCTGCTGACATCCCACGCAACCTAAGTCAGAAGCTCATTTTTTAGTAAAAGGGGGACCTGTAGGGCCCTGGCTCCCGTTTTGGGTAACTGTTGCCTTGCTTGCTGACCTTGACCTTGATATCCTCCCTATGCTAATTCCCTCCCAGATTCCACCCTCCTGAATGCTTAAGGGAAGTTCCTTGTCTGTGTATCCTGCATAATGGGTGTTAACAGCTTAGATGCAAGATTGTAAAACATCAGTAGTGAACTTCTGCCCTCCGGGATTCTCCCATTGTGCTACAAGCCTGTATTTAAGACCTCCTCCCTCCTTCAATAAACAGCATTTGGGATTTTTTTAAAAAAAAGATTGCCTCTATGCTGAATATATAATGTGTTTGTCATTTTATGTGGGATAGTTATATTATGTTTAGGCATAACTATGACCTGGCTATTGTTTTTCACTTGGAAATTAATAATGACATAAGGACAAGTGATTGTGTATCAAGTTGACAAGGGGTGGATTGTCATGGCTGTTCTTGGTTATCAACTTGACTATATCTGGAATAAACTATAATTCAGAAATGGAGGGCACAATTGTGATTTAAACCTTGAGGCAAGAAGACAACATGCCTTTGATCCAGATCCTGAGACTGGATGACACACGCCTTTAATCCAGACCTTGAGGCTAGAAGGCACAATATTAATCTGGGTCACACCTTCTGCTGGAAGGACAATGGAAGGAAAGTGGTGTGTTAGTTCTTTGTCTGATTTCCTTCACCTTGTCAGCACAATTGCTCCTTCACTGGCATTGAAGCCTACTTTTTTGGGATTCCAAAAGAAATAGCTGAGGGGCTGGAGAGATGGCTCAGAGATTAAAAGCACTAGCTCTTCTTCCAGAGGTCCTGAGTTCAATTCCTGGCAACCAAATGGTGGCTCACAACCATCTGTAATAAGATTTGGTGCCCTCTTCTGGCCTGCAGGGACACATGCAGACAGAATACTATATGCATAATAAATAAATAAATCTTTAAAAAAAAAAAAAAGAAAGAAAAGAAAATAGCTGAGATACCCAGACTTGTGAGACTGAGCAGCTACTAGATTCTTGGACATTCCATTCATAGCTAGCCATTGTTGTACTGTAGCATATAAGCCATTCCAATAAATTTCCATATGTGTGGATATACATATATATATGTACATATTAATAGATTGATACATAGATAAGTAGATAGATAGATAGATGATAGATAGATAGATAGATAGATAGATAGATAGATAGATAGATAGATATTCATTCCATAAGTTCTGTGACTCTGGAGAACCCTGACTAATAAACTGGAATTCCCAGTCAATTTCTATACTTTTAAGTTCTAATTTTCGATTCATACTCTAACTCTACATCTGCAACACTCTTAGCAAATACTTTACTACTAGATTATATACATTTGCAGAAAATACATTTCCTATTGTATAAAGCTAAAGAAAATGGGAAAGAGTGAAGTGTAGGGTTGGGTGTTATATCTGCTAAAAAAAATTTATAAAATAGTATTAGCCACTAGATACATGGCAAGATTAGGTTATTTGTTTTTAACAAGTTGATAGCTACTTGTTACCTAGTGGAAAACTACTTATTTATTAATTTAATCAAGTAGGTATTCATTCATTAATCCATTAAAATTCAAATATTAAGTAAATTGATGCTTAAAAGGGAAACACAAACATCAATGCTCCAATCACCAAGGAAAGAGAAGTAAAAGATTGTAAAACATCAGTAGTGAACTTCTGCCCTCCGGGATTCTCCCATTGTGCTATAAGCCTGTATTTAAGACCTCCTCCCTCCTTTAATAAATGGCATTAGGCATTAAAAAAAATGTAAAGTCCTAGTCCTTAACGGCTATTAGTGCGAACTGTTTAAGATAATTAAGAAATGTAGGATAGTAGTCATCTATAACAATCAATCTTGCAGTCGTATTAGGTATATTTTCAAGGTAAAACAGAGATGTATTTTAGATAGACAGGTGGTCTTCAAACACTTCAGAGACTTACAGAATATGATCTTTAAGATGTTTTAATAACAAGGCTTTTCATGACAATGAGACATGTCTGCTCCTGGCAGTACCAATTTATTACAAAAGAGGATGAGAGGCATTGAATAACCTCTGTATGGAGTTGCTTTCAATGTGGCAAAGTTAGCCACTGAGCAAAGAAACTGCCTTTGCCTTGACTGCTGACAGTATGCAGTCCAAACTGGATGAGCAGGGCACAAAAGGAGGTGACTGCTGATCTTTGCCAAGACAAAGTAGGACAGTCCTTCAAAATTCTTGCTTCACAGAAAAGCCCTTCAGATATTCTGTAGGCCAAAGAAGGATGCCCCAACATTGCAGAGGAACCTTGGGTAACTGTCCAGGCAGCCAGCTGTTTCTGTCATTTCTATAGTTTTGGAAGTTGTTTGCTCTGCACTTCCTGTTTACTCAGGTAATATTATATCCATCTTGGGTCTTTGATGAGGTTGAAGACTAAATAGTTACAGTTTTCCTTGTTACCAAATTCAGAAAAAAACTTATATAAGAGACATAGAGTTTATAAGGTTGAGAACCACAAAAGCTTAAGCTGTTTATCTAAGATGTTTTTAGGTCTAAAAAGTAATTTTAGGATGGTAATCCAAGTTACAATAGAAAATGATTTAGGTGTAAAACTTTGGACTCACTAAGATAGGATAGATTATACAGTACTTTCTCTGAATTTGCCAAATACATATGGACTAAAAAAAAAAAGACAGTTTTTTTTTTTTTACTGAATGCATTGCTGTTACTGTGCATTTAGAGGGCCTCTAGATTTTCAGTATCACCAATAAAAAGTAATATTTGTAGAAGGCTTTGTTGTTGAATCATGACAGTTATCTACTTGACTAAATTGAATTTCTAAATCAAAGTATGTTTTCCATACAAATTTCCAAATGGTTATGTAGAATTTCATAGTATTTTCCTGTTTAATAGGATGATTTTATGATGAATTAATTCTTTTTAATAATAGCCTAAAGTAATCTTTTCTTTTTATGTAAAATATTCTGACAGAAAATTTCAGCTACTGCATTAGATGAACCATTATCTTTGAATATTCCAAATTGATATTATAAAAAATTGTAATATTTTCTTCTAAGGTGGTCCTGCTTATTTAAACAAAGATGTCTAGACAAAGTTTGTTTTTACTGGTAAAAATAAGTAAATAACTTGTTAGAAATTTTCATTCTGTGTTCAGATCATATTTAACTAGGTTACAGCTTAACGAGTTAAGAATTCAATTTTTTACAGGATCCTGTAGCATGGAGTGATGTTACCAGTTTGGATCTTTCTGATGCTGCTGCTTCTCCTGTCAAGTCTACTCCAGTTAAACTAATGTGGATTCAACATAATGAAGCAGCCATGGAATGTCAATTTAATGTCAGTCTTGTACTTGAAGAGAAAAAGAACAGTTGTAATGGTGGTGACAGTGAAGCTATTCCTCTAACATCCCTAAATGTGGTCAAGTTTAGCACTCCACCAACCATCCTCAGAAAGAAGAAAAGAATACCAGTGGGTCAGTCTCTAGACAATGAGTTCTGCCGTGACTTTAAGCACAGTGTAACCCTATGAGAGGTGCTCTTGTCACTTAGGCCTCGCTAGCCAATATGGCCCTCCAAGCAACCTGCCAGTCAGAAGTTGTGCAGGGTTCTTCCGGCCACCAGCTTCAGGCTTGGCTTTGAAGAGGAGCTGGTGCCAGTGGTTTTGTGTGGTGTGCTGGGAATTTCTCCACAGTGTTGGGGCATCATCTTCAGCCTATAGGCTTAGTGTATCTGACGGACTCATTTGTGAAGGCTCTGTTAGCCCCTGTGAGCCCTTGTTAGTTGATAATGAGGGCTGTTTTCTTGGAGTGTCCTTGAACTGTCTGGCTCCTTCACAACTTCCTCACCCACTTCCACAGGATTCTCTGAGCTCTACCTACAGTTAAGCTGTGCGTCTCTGCATCTGCTCCCATTAGTTGCTGGATGAAGCCTCTTTGATGACAATTATGCTGGGCTACTGTCTATAATTACAGCAGAGTATCATTAGGAATCATTTCATTGACTTTTAAATTTATTATTGTTATTATTAATTATCCTCAGTTATTTTTTGGTTCTATCTTAGGTCTGTGAACTACCCAGCCTCTGGTTCCTGGCCCTCCAGGCAGTGTCAGCCTTGGGCTCCCTCTTGTGGCATGGGTCCCAAGTTGGTCAGCCACTCCCACAAGCTTTGTGATACCTTTACCCAAGCACATCTTGCAGGCAAGACAAATTGTAGGTTGAAGGTTTTGTGACTGGGTTGGTGTCCTGATCTCTCCACTGGGAGTCTTGCCTAATTACAGAAGATGGCCAGTTCAGGCTTGGTAATCCCCATTATTAGGAGTTTTCACTATGGCCACCCTCATAGATTCCTGCACTAGGTTTCTACCTTAGCCTAAAAGAGTGGGTCCTATTTGGGGAGTAAAGATGCTCATGTGCTAATTTCAGAAAGACATTTGCCTTATACAGACGAATTATTTGTAAAAAATAAATGAGAAATAGAGAGAGAGGATGGGAGGGGGAGGGAGCAAGGGGAAGGAAGTAAATTTTAGTTTCTTTCAATAAGATGAAGTCTCTAGAGTTTTCATGTGATAAATTGGTGGGAAGGGCTGGGTTATAAGCCCTGTTATCATGGAAGGCTATGTGTCTCTGCACAGTGAAGATTATTTAGCTGAGCAGAGTGGTATTTATGTCCCCTTGAAGACATCTCACTGGGGAAACAAACTACTCTTAAGGGTGGGCTGCATGCCCAGCAGTAGGTGCCAACAAAAAACAAACTCACCAGTATGTTTCGAGGTTCTTTATCTCACAATGTGATGTGGGAGCTTTTTCTCATTTAAATTTTATCTTTTGATTTTTTCTCTTTTTTAAAATACAGGTCCTTTGTGTATATCTTATGGCTTCTGATTTTGTGTTTCAATAGAATTCTTTAATGTGCAAACAAGTAGATCTCTGCCTCTATATCTATTTATTGTGACTTTTCTTGGGCTCTTTTACTCCTGTTTGTTAGTTTTGTTCTATCCTGATGGATTTATTTTTGTTTTTTCTTTTATATTATATTATATTACATTACATTATATTATATTTATTATATTAATTATCCCCTAGGTGCCTGTTTGTTTTCTAATGAAAGACAGAAATGGAGTGGATCCAGATGGGAAGGATGCAGAACTGGAAGGAACAGAAGGAGGAGAAACTGTAATTGGAATACTTTGTATGGGGGAAAATCTATTTTCAATAAAGGAAATAAAAAAAGACAGGGGAAAAATTTTGAAAATGCCAAGACTGAAACAAAGACTGTCCAAGAAGAGATTTCTGATGATCTCACTTAATAATAGGAGAAAAATATTGGAAATATTTTGATTTCATTTTTTTGGGATACTAAGGACATTTTTTTCTTAAAGTTTACTGCATGTCATTGCATTTGGTTATCTCTTTTTTTATAATTTAATTTAATTATTTTAATTTTTTTATAATTTAATTTAATTTTACATATCAGCCACGGATTCCCTTGTTCCCCCCCCCCAACCCCCCCCCCCGCCCCTGCGCTCCCCCCAGCCCAACCCCATTCCCATTTCCTCCATGGCAAAGACTCGCCTGAGGATTAAGTTCAACTTGGCAGATTCAGTCCAGGCAGGTCCAGTCCCCTCCTCTCAGGCTGAGCCAAGTGTCCCTTCATAAGCCCCAGGTTCCAAACAGCCAGCACATGCACTAAGGACAGGTCCCAGTCCCTCTGCCTGGATGCCTCCCAAACAGATCAAGCTAATCAACTGTCTTACTTATCCAGAGGGCCTGATCCAGTTGGGGGCTCCTCAGCTATTGGTTCATAGTTCATGTGTTTCCATTCATTTGGATATTTGTCCCTGTGCTTTTTCCAACCTTGGTCTCAACAATTCTCGCTCATACAAACCCTCCTCTTTCTTGCCAATTAGACTCCTGGAGCTCCACCTGGGGCCTGGCAGTGGCTCTCTGCATCCGGTTCCCTCAGGCATTGGATGAGGTTTCTAGCATGACAATTAGGGTGTTTGGCCATCCTATCACCAGAGCAGGTCAGTTTGGGCTGTCTCTTGACCATTGCCAGCAGTCTGTTGTGGAGGTATCTTTGTGGATTTCTGTGGGCCTCTCTAGCACTTTGCTTCTCCCTATTCTCATGTGGTCTTCATTTATCATGGTCTCTTATTCCTTGTTCTCCCTCTCTGTTCTTGATCCAGCTGGGATCTCCCACTCCCCTAAGCTCTCTTTCCTTTGACCCTTGCCCTTCATTACCCCTACTCACATCCAGGTTGTTCATGTAGATCTCATCCATTTCTCTGTCATTGGACAATCTCTGTGTCTTTCTTGGTGTCCTGTTTTCTAGGTAGCCTCCCTGGAGTTGTGAGTAGCAGTCTAGTCATCTTTGTTTTACATCTAGTATCCTCCTATGAGTGAGTACATACCATGTTTGTCTTTCTGAGTCTGGGTTACCTCACTCAGGATGATTTTTTCTAGATGCATCCATTTGTCTGCAAACCTCATGATGTCATTGTTTTTCTCTGCTGAGTAGTATTCCATTGTGTATATGTACCACATTTTATTTATCCATTCTTCAGTTGAAGGGCAACTAGGTTGTTTCCAGGTTCTGGCTATTACAAACAATGCTGATATGAACATATCTGAGCAAGTGCCCTTGTGGTATGATTGAGCATTCCTTGGGTATATGCCCAAGAGTGGAATAGCTGGGTCTTGGGAGAGATTGATTCCCAATTTTCTAAGAAAGTGCCATATTGATTTCCAAAGTGATTGTACAAGCTTGCATTCCCACCAAATTAAATTCCCTCCACTTAATTTGATGTTGGCTGTTGTAAATTGCTGTAAATTGCCTTTATTATGTTTAGGTATGTTCCCTGTATTCCTGATTGCTCCAAGACCTTTATCATGAAGGGGTGTTGGATTTTGTCAAATGCCTTTTCTGCATCTAGTGAGATGATCATGTGGGGTTTTTTTTTGAGTTTGTTTATATGGTGTATTACGTTGATGTACTTTCATATGTTGAACACCCTTGCATCACTGGGATGAAGCCTACTTGATCATGGTGGATAATTGTTTTGATGTGTTCTTGGAGTCTGTTTGCCAGTATTTTATTGAGTATTTTTGCATCAATGTTCATGAGGGAGATCGGTCTGTAGTTCTCTTTCTTTGTTGTATGCTTGTTTGGTTTAGGAATCAGGGTAATTATAGCCTCATAGAAGGAGTTTGGCAATGTTCCTTCTGTGTCTATTGTGTGGAACAATTTAAAGAGTATTGGTATTAAATCTTCTTTGAAGATCTGGTAGAATTCTGTGCTGAAACCATCTGGTCCTGGGCTTTTTTTGGTTGGGAGATTTTAATGACTGATTTTATTTCCTTAGGAGTTATTGGTCTATTTAAATAGTTTATCTGGTCTTGATTTAACTTAGGTATGTGGTACCTATCCAGAAAATTATCCATTTCTTTTAGATTTTCCAGTTTTGTGGAGTACAGGTTTTTGAAGTATGACCTGATGGTTCTCTGGATTTCCTCATTGTCTGTTTTTATGTCCCCCTTTTCATTTCTGATTTTGTTAATTTGGATGCTCTCTCTGTGTCTTTTGGTTAGTTTGGCTAAGGGCTTGTCTATCTTGTTGATTTTCTCAAAGAACCAACTCTTTGTTTCATTAATTTTTTGTATTGTTCTCTTTCTTTCTATTTTATTGATTTCAGCTCTCACTTTGATAATTTCCTGGTGTCTATTCTTCCTGGGAGACTTTGCTTCTTCTTGTTCTAGAGCTTTCAGGTGTGCTGTTAAGTTACTAGTGTGAGATTTCTCCAACTTCTTTATGTGGGCATTTAGTGCTATGAATTTTCCTCTTAGCACTGCTTTCATAGTGTCCCATAAGTTTGGGTATATGGTGTCTTCATTTTTGTTGACCTCTAGGAAGTCTTTAATTTCTTTCTTTATTTCTTCCTTGACCCATTGGTGATTCAGTTGAGCATTATTCAGTTTTCATGAGATTGTAGGTTTTCTGTAGTTTTTGTTGTTGTTGAAATCTAACTTTAAACCATGGTGGTCTGATAGAACACAGGAGGTTATTCCAATTTTTTTGTATCTGTTGAGATTTGCTTTGTCGTCAAGTATGTGGTCGATTTTAGAGAAGGTTCCATGGGGTACTGAAAAGAAGGTATATTCTTTTTTGTTAGGATGGAATGTTCTGTAGCTATCAATTAAGTCCATTTGAGTCATAACATCAGTTAAGTCCTTTATTTCTCTGTTAAGTTTCATTTTGGGAGAACTGTCCAGTGGTGAAAGTGGGGTGTTGAAGTCTCCCACTATTAATGTATGGGGTTTTATATGTGGTTTAAGCTTTAGTAATGTTTCTTTTACATATGTGTGTGCCCTTGTGTTTGGGGCATAAATGTTCAGAATTGAAACTTCATCTTGGTGGATCTTTCCTGTGATGAGTATGTAATGCCCTTCTTGATCTCTTTGATTGATTTTAGTTTGAAGTCTATTTTACTGGATATTAGGATGGCTACACTCACTTGCTTCTTAAGACCATTTGATTGGAAAGACTTTTCCCAGCCTTTTATTCTTAGGTAGTGTCTATCTTTGAATTTGAGGTGTGTTTCTTGTATGCAGCAGAAAGATGGGTCCTGCTTTCATATCCATTCTGTAAGCCTGTGTCTTTTTATAGGTGAATTAAGTCCATTGGTATTAAGGCATATTAATGCCCAGTGATTGTTCATTCCTGTTATTTTTTGGTGGTAGTTGTGTGTGTGTACTTCTCTTCTTTGGGGTTTACTGCTGTGGCATTATCTATTGCCTGTGTTTTCAAGGATGTATCTGACTTCCTTATGTTGGAATTTTCCTTCTAGTGCTTTCTGTAGGGCTGGGTTTGTGGATAAGTATTGTTTAAATCTGGCTTTGTCTTGGAATGTCTTGTTCACTTCATCTATGATGATTGAAAGTTTTGCTGGGCATATTAGTCTAGGCTGGCATCCATGGTCTCTTAGTGTCTGCATTACATCTGTCCAGGTTCTTCTGGCTTTCAAATTCTTCATTGAGAAATCGGGTGTTGTTCTGATGGGTTTGCCTTTATAAGTCACTTGGCCTTTTTCCTTTGCTGCTCTTCATATTCTTTCTTTATTCTGTATGTTTAGTTGTTTAATTATTATGTGGCAAGGGGACTTTTTTGGGGGGTCTAGTCAGTTTGGTGTTCTATAGGCTTCTTGTATCTTCATAGGCATTTCCTTCTTTAAGTTGGGAAAGTTTTCTTCTATGATCTTGTTGAATATATTTTCTGTGCCTTTGAGTTGGTATTCTTCTCCTTCCTCTATCCCTATTATTCGTAGGTTTGGTCTTTTCATTGTGTCCCAAATTTCTTCGACATTTTGGGTCATGGCTTTGTTGGCTTTAGTGTTTTCTTTGACGGATGAATCTATTTCTTCTACCATATCTTGGATTATTGGCCTAGACATCATGCCTGGATCAACAACTTAAAATTAAACTACATGTACTATCTCCTTGCCTTCTGTACATACATATGAAAAATTAAATATATAAAAATATACAGACATAAAGGTACAGGTGAAAGAGAAAGAATAGTGGTAAGCATTCCAAAACAACAGGGGATTTGCATTAAATGTGTTTCTAGGCAAATAACATTGACATTTTAGCCTACTAACCAAGAGCTTTTGATCTAGTGTTATTAGAGAATATATACCTGTACAAAGTGAAAGGATATCTAAGTAAAATGTGTACCCCTAATATTATTTTCTTTGTTATCCTAGTACAGGGATGGTTCTAATCTTGATCAAATTATAATCCATTAAGTCTGGTGGGTGCCTTTGATTCTCCATTTCTAGCACCAGCTTCTGGTAGTGTGATATATTCTGAATGCTAATATTCTTCAGAATGTCCTCTAAGACAGCAACATTTGAATGGTGATCACCTGAGAGATTCTTGTTAGAGATGCACATTCAGTCTGTGTTCATACTTGCTGAACTACAAACCATGAACTGATGCCCATTGATTTGCATTATATTTGAAAGACCCTAACCCTTCAGGCTTACACCCCCCAAGCCCCAGGAGAATGAGGAACTAAAAAAGCTAGTTCCAAGGGCAACCTGACTCAGCCATTACTCAACCACCCCTGCCACAATGTAGCAATGTAAAGAGATTTCTGTTAAGAGATGCGCTCAACTGTGACTGGGATAATTGCAAATGTTCCAGGAAAGACCACTGTAACCTTTGTGTAACCTCCACTCCCGCCCTGATACCCCCCTTGAGGTTCCGGGAAGAATGTGCATGCAGACGTGATTGTACCCACCCTGTGATCAGGCCATGATCTTGAGAAATTAGCCTCTAGACATAAATCAATCAGAACGAAATTGTATGGGAATTATAATCTTATGGCTTTTGTGGGTTCTTCCTTTAAAAGTACCCATGTGGCTGCAGTAGGCACAACTCTTGCTCTTGGGAGGAAAGTGGCCCGAATGTACAGCTGCATCAATAAACCTCTTGCTGTTGCATCAACTGGACTGGAGTCTGGGTTCTTGGGGTGCCCAGCCGAGAAGGTAGTACCCTGGGTCTGTGATCTATCAATAAAAAGTCTTTCTAGATGTTCTGATATATGCTTAAGTCTGAGCATCATTTATGTAGAGGAGTATTTTCTAGTTCCATCTGTGGAATTTATTGGTTCTGTGCAACACTAGTAAAATAATTGTACTATGTGGGAACTTCCACTGTGGATATTCATAAATTCTCAACAGAAAAGGGTAAATGTATAGACATATTGAAACACTGCCTGACACACAGCCCCCTTTACTTCTTGAGTCTTCTCCAAAGAAGTATGGGTACCTGACTCTGCTGGGCCAGAACCTGTCCTCTTCTTCACTGCTGTTCTGTACCTGTGAACAAGATCCCAGCAGAACTGAGACAGAACCAATTGTAGATAGGTGTAGAAGTAACTGTCTTATTCAATAAGAAACACAGAACCAATGCAAAGATGAAAGCCCAAGAGGTCAGAGCTAAGAGCCTTACCCTTCACTCTGCAGCTATCCTCTTCAGCCAAGAGAACTACTTCTTGTGTGTTTGTCTTTATAAAGACTTTCTGTTCTGCCTTCTCATTGGTTGTAAACCCAACCACATGACTGCCTGTCTGTACAGACCTCCAGGTCTTCTATGGTTGGTATTGAGATTAAAGGCATGTGTCTCCATGCTGGCTGTATCCTTGAGCACACAGAGATCCGCCTAGTTCTGCCTCCCAAGAGCTGGGATTAAAGGCGTGCACCACCACCGCCCAGCTTCTGCGATGGCTTGCTATTAACTCTGACCCCCAGGCAACTTTATTTATTAACATACAAATAAAATCACATTTCAGTACAAATAAAATATCACCATAGATAGGAGCAAGGAAAAGTACTGGATGGAAAGGAGATGAAAAGAAGGATAGAGGCTGAGTGCATTTCAGAGGCATATCTTCTTCTGTTGTGTCACATACCTGGTATTTGGGTACGAATTATATAACTGTATCAATGGGTGGGAACATGCACATGACTTTTACTGTAAATTAGCACAGCTTTTTTGTGTGTGACAAGGATTTGAGGGCTTTTCCAAATGACCCTGACACTTGGTGGCAGTACCATCTGTGCATCAAGGTAAAAAGAATGCTAAGTTTTAGACAGTCTACAGAGGGAATAAGAGACAGATGTTGATGGTGCAGTATCTGAAGCCTGAACATCCCATCTCATTAACTGTGGTTATCTAGAATCATAAAATCTGCTTGTCAAATGACCCTAAGTTGTTTGCATAGACGTGCATTGGTTTTGCTTGGTGTTTGTTTTTGCAAGGAGCTCTCCACATCAGTATGCATCCATATGTCCACATTATGACCAATGGATAGCTGATTGTGTAGAAAAGGGCTGTGGTATTTAGCTACACAGATTGTAATGTTCACATCCATCAAAATACAGTGTTTTGGAGCCAATTCCTAACTGATGTATCTATAACACAATTTCTACATCCAAGGCTCAGGGTAGGTCAGAAAAATGATAAGAGACAGAGAAACAGGGAGTTATCTGTGAGATTCTGTGCCCTGGGAATATCAGAAACTACACACTCAAAGCCTCACCAACATGACCTCCTAAACATGAGCTGTACAAGGACAACAGCAAAATACATGCCAAAGTGGATAAAGGAAAGCTCATGAGACTCAATCCTACACAAAAAACTACAAGCCACTAATGAATGCTGAGAACAGGAAAAATAGTCTTCCCAGGGCATGAGCACACTAAAGGCTTATCCAGTACCAAATGGTCATCTCTGACAACATACATAGAAGTAACATTATATAGACAGCAAGTTGCATTTGCATGTAGGAATGAACACACACACACACACACACACACACACACACACACCAATTAACAAAAATAGATGGCATGAATTTTTTTTAATGCTGAATGCTGTTTATTGAAGGAGAGAGGAGGTCTTAAATACAGGCTTATAGCACAATGGGAGAATCCCGGAGGGCAGAAGTTCACTACTGATGTTTTACAATCTTGCATCTAAGCTGTTAACACCCATTATGCAGGATACACAGACAAGGAACTTCCCTTAAGCATTCAGGAGGGTGGAATCTGGGAGGGAATTAGCATAGGGAGGATATCAAGGTCAAGGTCAGCAAGCAAGGCAACAGTTACCCAAAACGGGAGCCAGGGCCCTACAGGTCCCCCTTTTACTAAAAAATGAGCTTCTGACTTAGGTTGCGTGGGATGTCAGCAGGTCACCTTACCCATGATGGAGACACCTGCTCAGGCCACACAGGCACTCTGTCTTAGGTTGGTGAGTGCCCCCCAGGCATTACCCATCTCTGAATACTCATTATCATGCAGGCTCAATCTTGGGTGAGCTGCAGAGTTAACTGCTGCCAAAGATCTCAAAGTGGTACTGGGCTTGCAATCTGTGTGTTCGACACAGAAAAGACCAACAGAAGTCCTAACCCACCCATAGCCAGTAGGCTAAAGGCAACTGAGCCATTCCCTTCCTTAACGAGCCTTACTGCAAATTGGAGTCCTTGTAAGATGGTATCCCAAAAGCAAATGGAACTTGAGTTTATAAATTTATAATTTTCAAAGCCAATCGAACTGTATATAACTATTGAATTAAATTTATCATGCCCAATAGAATGAAAGATTAACTAACTGTGGTAGCTACTTTTGCTCCCAGGGTCTCCACTGTGCTAGCTGTAGTAACCAATTATGAAATGGTAATCCCAGAAACAGTAGCAGCAGTGGCAGCCACTCCTATAACAGCAACAATGGCACCAGCAATGTCAAATTCTCTTTAGGAGCATGTGGGCATCCACTGGCATGGATACAACTCCAGGAACATGAACCGCCAAGGCCCATTTTTCTTGATCCCAGCATGACTGAAGCTGGCAGCTCTACAAAAGAACAACTAAGAACCATAAAGAAAAAACAGGCAGCTCAAAAGGAGCATAACTAATGGTCTCATAATGGCTACATTCAGGCTCATAAATTTTAAGGTATCTTCAAAGGGGGCTAAATGAATTTCAGGAGGCCAATAAATGTTGCACAGAGCCACTCCTGAAAAGTAGGTGCTACACCAGCTTGAAGAGGATTGTGAAAATGAAAAGGCTTAGCTGGCATGCTACTGTTAACAAATGGAGGTCAGTGACCTTCAGGGTTATCCTTAATCTCCAAGGTGTCTGGGTGACACATTCTCAAACATACTTGAAAAAGCAGTTACCATACATACCTTCTGGAGAATCCAACCACATGGCTACAGTTCCTAGCCTTACGTTAATGCTTGTCAAAGCTGGCCATATTGGGCTCTCAATCCCCATTGGCATCAGAAGGGGAGAGTTTTTCACGAAGGCCCAATAGGTCTCTGAAGATGGCATGAATTTAAAAGAGAACAAGGAATGGTATCTGGGGGATTTGTAGGGAGGAAAAGGAAGGAAAAATGGTGAAATGATGTAATTGCATTATAATCTCAAAAATAAACCATTTTTAAAAATCTAGGCACCTGTGATGGCTATTCTTGGCTGTCAAGTTGATTATATCTGGAATTAACTAAAACCCAAAAATGAAGGGGGACACCTGTGAGCAATCTGTGTTTAATTTGAAGTGGGAAAATCCATTTCTAATCTGGATCTTTGAGAAAGGAAGACATACCTTTAATCCATATCTTTTGAGCTGGGAAAGCCTACCTTTAATCTGGGCCTCACCTTCTGCTAGAAGCCTATATAAGACCATGGAGGAAAGAAGATTTTATTATTTGCCTGTTTGCTCTTGCCTCCCTAGCAAGTCCATTCCTTCACCAGCATTAAAGCCTACTTCTTTGGAATTCCAGCATATGCTGGAGACCAGCTGTGACATGCAGCCTCATGAACTGAGCAACTACTGAACTCTTGGGCATTCATTCATAGACAGCCATTGTTGGATTAGCTGGGCCACACACAGCCTTTAAGTCATTCTTATCCTTTCTATATATAAGGATAGATTCTTTCTATAAGTTCAGTTACTCTAGAGAACAGTGACTAATACAACACCTGCATCCAATTTCTAAAATTCTCATTTAGTTGAATTCCATGTAGGTAGGGTAGTCACATCGGCAAAAAAAGTTAAGACTCAGTACCATGTGCTGCATGAATCCTAAATGGTCTTATAATACAGTCCTGGAGACAGATATTGGGGTAAATGCTGAAAGATCAGAGGAAACAAGCCACAGCCACTTCTTACCTCCCCAACTCCTCAGCCGAAAGGGGAAGATCTTGTCTCCATGAATCCTCAGAGTGATTGTTCCTGAGTCCTCAGCCGAAAAGACTGAGCTCCTGCCTCCTCCCGCTTTCTATGCCTTTCTCCACCCAGCCCTATCTTCCTGTCTCAACCTTCCTAGTGCTGGGATTAAAGGCCTGTGACTCCCAAATACTGGGGTCAAAGGTGTGAGCCATCACCACCTGGCTCTGTTTCTCTTTCAGATTGGATTAATGTCAATGTAGTCTAGGGTGGCTTTGTACTCACAGAGATCCAGATGGATCTCTGCCTCTAGAATGCTAGGATTAAAAGTGTGTACTACCACTGCCTACCCTCTATGTTTAATCTAGTGGCTGGCTCTGTCCTCTGATCTTCAGGCAAATTTCATCTGTTAGAGTACAAATTAGCACCACAACCATGTCTCACATTAAAATTTTATTCCCAAATTTTTGATACTCTAATTATAACCTACTAGTACTTATCACTTTCCATCTTGTTTTAGATATATTTATATGTGTACCTTGTACAATATATGGAATAGTTGAGACCCTCAAGGTAAAACCTGCTTCAGCTTTGCACTTTCATACAGTTAATGTCTGGACTAAGTAAAACTTTGTATTGCTTCTACCAACAATTAAACAATACATACTGTTTATAGAAAACCTATTATGTGTCTTGGCACTGTGATGACACTGTTACTACAACTCCTCGAGTTCACTGAAAGAAGGTTCCTATGTTTCATACATAGCATCCATCTCTGAGAATCAGGTTTATCTGCATTTGTAGTGGTTTAAATGAAAATGTCCCCCTTAAGTTCATAGGGAATGACATTATTGAAGGTGTGGCCTTGTTGGAGGAAGTGTGTCACTGGGGGTTGGCTTTGAGGTTTCAAATGCTCAAGCCAGGCCCAGTGTCACTCTTTCTGCTGCCTGCTGATCCGGATGCAGAACTCTTGGCTCCTTCTCCAGTACCATGTCTGCTTGTGTGTCACCATGCTTCACATCATGACAATATGGACTAAATGTCTGAACCTGTAAGTAAGCCTCAATTAAACGCTTTCCTTAATAGTAGTTGCCGTGTCATGATGTCCCTTCATAGAAACTGAACCCTAACTAAGACAGAAATTGGTACCAGAGACTAGGGGATTGTTGTAATGGGCTGAACCATGTTTTTGTTTGGAGAAATATGGAACACTTTGGAACTTTGGACTAGAAAAGTGATTGAACATTTTAAGTGTGGCCTAATGAGCCATCTGACTAAAAGCATGGAAACCAGTGGTATCGAGGGTGATTTGAACTGTTGCGGCCTGGCTCAACAAAAGCAAAAGACCTCCTCCCCCAGCACAGCCAAGTGCAGACCATCTCAGATACCTGCACTCAGGCCCATGGTCCTAATCGTTCTCTATGCGGACATGCTGGGTAAAGCCATGAGGAACCTGAATATGGACTCCCACAAAGGGGGCGTGCCTTTGAGACTTCTCTCAGAGGCGCAGGCTTCCAGCCCCACTTGGAAAGCACAAGATGCTAGCGGGAGGGGGCAGGGCTATGGTAGTGCCCCGCCTCTCTCAGCCCTATGGAGCTCATAATGGGAAAGCACCAACCACAGGGGGCGACCATGGTGTGCCCTCAGATGGGGACTGGCCTCAATACTCAAGGCAATCCTCCTGACTTAACCTCTTGGGGACTAGAATTCTAGACATGATCCACCGTGGCTGGTTAAACATCTCCCCTTAACAGAGGATATCACATTTTGTTTATAGAGATGATGTAACATTCTAAGTTGAGCTTCACGATCAAATCTATGATGCTCTTTCCCAGTTACTGTCCGCACGTGATTTACATTTGTCTCCTGGACGCATGTGTTAGCCTCCCTGTCATTCAATGTATTTCCAGATCAGGCGTTTTCAGTGCCTCCCTAAACACCCTGAGTTCCTCATATTGTGGTGATCCCCAACCATAAAATTATTTTCATTGCTACTTCATAACTGTAATTTTGCTACTGTTTTGAATTGTAATGTAAATATTTTTGGAACTAGAGGTTCATAAGGGGGTTAAGGCCCAAAGGTTGAAAACTGCTTCTTGAATTCCAGCAAAGTACTGTGGCCCTGAGCTTCACCCACTGCCTTATTCCAGCATAGACTACGGTTAGTGTTAGTTCTTTTTGTTGTCTTTCCTCCCAGAATCTGCATGTGGTTATTGCCACTGAAATATAAATGTAAGTTAAATTGACATTTGCCAAACAAGAACAATATCAAATAAGGTACTTTAGGAAATACCTTGTGCTATGCACAGTGTTAGAAGTAAGAATAGCTGTGTCAAAGTAATGAGCAAATCTATCACTTAAAATTGGTATCTAAACCCTTTGCTGAATTCAAGGATATTTTTTGGTCCTTTTCTGACCTGTTTCCATGATGTCATTGAACCATTACTCTTTGGACACAATCTCACCATGTAGCCCATGCTGACCTCAAATTTGCACAAAAATCCTTATTAAAAATTTAAGGGGTTTTATCTAAATTTCATATTCCTTCCAGGGACTAGAAGTGTAGCATGCATGAGGCCCTGGGTTCAATCCTCAGCACCCACATAAACTTGGTAGCTTCTACATGCCTGTAATCTCCTACCTCACTCTCCCAAACCCTGATAAACAGGTGTGAGGCATCAGACCCAGGAAACTGTGGCTACTGCTGTTCTGGTGTATGTAACTTGTTCCATACACGATTCACCTGGCTGTTAAATTGTAGCTAGGTCACACATAGACATTTCTTCCACTGTAATTATTCACCCAGCAAGTCCCTAATGACCACCAACTGGGAAAACCCATTCAGTCTCATTTTCTTCTACTCATGGTGTCTCCCAGCTTGCATGCTTTATTCAATTAATCAGTTCATTCATTCAGTTCCATTATGGGCACTGAAATCACAGGTTCTGCAGATTAAGAAATTGACATCAACACCTAGTGAAAATTGTAACTTTGTTAATCTTTGGATCTCCAGCTTTTAAAAGACCAGCCTTACAAAACTTTCTCATTGACTCTTTCAGGGTCTGCTTCATTCACAGCTAAGCCTCTTACTGCACTGACGTGGAAATGACATGGGAACAGTATCCTTACCAACATCCTTTTATCTTTGTTTCATTTTTAATTAGCTTACAAAGTCTGGATGGTCAAAAGGCTTCTTCCGACATCTTTAGTTTTTGTTACCTCACCCTTGCACAGTTTACCCTCCCCACCCCACTCTCCCCTACCAGCCTGCTGCCACCCCCACTTACGCCTTTAACCTGGAGTGTTCTCCCCCATTCTTTCATGCAACCTGTGTTTACTATCCCTTCTGATGATATTTTTTACTTTGACCGCAAGATGTAGGTTTTATTATAGCTTTTTCATATGCCCTTCATTCTAGTTAAGTCTTTTCCGAATGCGTCACGTCCCCATCCATGTTTGAACTTTCCCACTCCGAGCATCCCCCCTCTCTCCCTTGACTTTTTACCTATATTTTACTAAATCCACCTGCCCTCATGAATCCATCCCCAATGGCCTGTCTCTAATTATCTGGCTTCCACATGTACTCCAAAACACACAAAAGAAAATATTCAAAGCAAGGATACCTGTGTGAGAGACAGTACAGTGTTTGTCTTAATGAGGCAGGGTCTCGTGTACTCCTGGCTGGACTTTTACTCACTGTGTATCAAGGATGACCTAGAACTTCTGATCCTTCAGCCTTCGCCTCCCATGTCCTTCAATTACAGGCAGGCAGCACCATGCCCTATTTGTGTGAGTGCTGAGGATGGAGCCCATGACCATGTGCATGCTAGGTAAATAATCGACCAACTGAACTGCATCCCTAGACTAGGGAAGAAACATACAATAGGAAGAAAAAAATTATATGAACACTAAGTTTATCATGTGTATTTCTTGAGACTGGTCTTTACTATGATGCCCAGGATGATCTTAAAGCCCCAAGTTCAAGTGTTATACCTGCCTGGGCCTCCTGAGTAAATGACACTGTGGGTGTGCACCTCCACGTGAAATGTGTTTCTTGAGTAGATTCTTGGCTGGCTCCTCTGCACATCCATCTCCGTGAGCATTCATGGAAAATGCTTCTGTGTACTGAAAAGAGTGGATGAATGGGGCACCTGCTGGAAAGGTGGCAACAACTTCCCACTGACCTATGAACCCAGTCTAGAACCTTCATTTACCTGAAACTGCCTCCAGGAGCTGGCGATGTTTGCCCCTGTGTGCTGTGCTGTTCCACGCACACCTCGGCTTCATTTTTGTTTTGTGGGTTTTTTATATTTAGCATAGAACTGAGCTTCTCTGACATTTTTCATATGTTATGTTTTCATTTATGCTCTCACTACCTTTCCCACTCCTTCAAATAGACCTTCCCTCTCTCCACCCCAAACAGATTTACTTTCTGCGTTCATCTCATATACACCATTATCCTCTTTGCCTCCTTCGTACCTTTAGGTCCCTTCCTCCTGTCTCATAGTCACTTTTCTAGGTGTGTGTGTGTGTGTGTGTGTGTGTGTGTGTGTGTGTGTGCAACCCCTAGATGGCACACTTTATCACCTCCTTCCACTGTCTGCCTCACTGTGGTCACTTAGTCCTTTACATGACAGATAATATATAATTTACTGTCTCTTGAAACTATGAGAAAAAACAGAGTTCCTAAAGATTTTAGTTACCAGTTTCAACTAGTCATGACAGGCTAAGGCTAGAGGTTATCTTCCTGACTCCTGAGTCAATTCACAATATAATGATAAACAGATCTAATAATACACCTACTTTATAACTAAGCAGTCTGATGCTAAGATGGAAAAAAAATCACAGACAGTCTCGATCTTAACTCCCAGCACAATCTCTTCATACCACATTTAATCCATGATACAATTTCAGAAACAAACAAACAGATGCCAAGTTCTCCTTTCACAACCTACCTCCTGTTATGCCCACGTCATGAGCCCCTCAGAGACCACCAGGAGTCTGAGTTCATATGCAAAAGCAAAGCACCTTTAATGCAAGAGCCAGCTTGGGCTCTTCATCCATTCTGACACAACAGTTGGATCAGGGAGAGGATCAAGCTCAGTTGAGGCAGGGTTTTTAAGGAGTAAAGGATGGGGTTAGGGGAATTCTGGATTCAGATGGGGGTTGAACTCCTGATTGGGCAGGAGTGAGGTAACAAGTTTTGTCCAACAGTGGTTGGTACTGACTGCAAGGAAATTGGCAGTCTATATACAAATTAAGTAAGCTATCTTTAATGAGTACTTAGTACTTGTTTGTCTCAATTCTGATTGGTCTCCTGCAGGGTACAGTGTGTGGCTTTTCCTCGTTATTAAAATGGTGAGGCCTAATTCAAATATTGTTAGTTTGTAGCCTGTCATGGATGCACTAATGTTAAGTTAGGCCTCTTCACTTCTCTATAAAGAAGGTAACATTCAGAGGTTCCCTTGCCTAGCAGCACTAATAGACTTTCAAAGCAGCAGCAAAGGTCTGAAGGAGTTGCATGTGTTTACAAGGGAAGCTGTCAGGAGATGTTTAGGAAGGCATTTAGGAATCAAAATACAGATGCTTTAGCATCAAAGGAGCATTGGAAGGAAATTAGCAGCTCTAGTGTTTGTCTGGCTTTTCAGCTTGCTACCCCAAGATTGAACAACCAGCTCCTCCCCAGCCTCCCCTCTATTTGGCAAAATAAAACTCTTTGGATAGAAGGTATTGATTGATTTGTTATAACATGGTGTCTTTCTTTCCCTTATTTAGTTTCTACTCATAATAATAATCTTAACTATGCAATCCAGCTCAACTTTAGGGGAATGAGGAAATTACAAACCCAAAGAAGAGCAGCAGGACACAAGGACTATAAGATATTAATAGCAGAAAGATGGGTGCCACAGATGGATGGGTGCCCTTTGAGTTGCAGATGGGAGGGTCTGGTGTTTAAGGTGTATGTCAGTCAGAGCTGTCACAGCTGTCCCATAGTTGGCAGTGGTGAGCTTCTTGATGAACTTGCTCTTCTTGGACCCAAGGTTCTCATGGCTTCAACAATGCTCATGTCTTCTTTAGCATTCCCAAGGACCACATGTTTGCCATGAAAACATTGAGTCTCTGCAGTGCAGATGAAAACTGGAAATTGTTTGTCTTGGTTCATCATTTGCCATGGACAAAATACCAGGACCTGAACATTCAGGATGACATTCTCATCCTTAAATTTCACCCCATAGATGGACTTAATATGAGTGACTATGGCACATAATGTCACCACCCAGACATGAATCCTGGAATAATTCAGTGAAAGGAGAAACACTTGCAACCAAATACTTCCTTTCAAATGCTCAGAACAGCAAGGTTTTCTTCTACCTTGGGAACTTTGCAAAGTGGCCACAGGGCACAGGGCAATCTGCAAATGATCTTTTAAAAAAAGTTAACAGAGAGGCATCATTCACCAAATGATGGAAACTGATGCAAACTCACAGCCAACTACTAGAAGGAGTTCAGTGAATCCTAGAGAACAGGAGGAGAAAGGATTGTAGGAGCCAGAGGGGTCAAGGACACCACAAGAAGACTCACAGAGTCAACTAACCTGGGTTCATAGGAACTCAGAGAGACTAAATCGACAACCAGGGAGCCTGAGTGGGACTGACTTAGACACTCTGCATATAAGTTACAGTTGTGTAGCTTAGTCCTCTTGTGGGACTACTAACAATGGCAACAGGGCTGTCTCTGACTGTTTTACAGGATTTTGGGACCCTACTCCTCATACTGAGTTGCCTTGTCTAGCCTTTATACATGGGAGGTACTTAGTCATACTGAAAGTTGATATTCGAAGTTTTGTTGATATTCACAGAAAACCTGCCCTTTCCTAAACAGAAATGGAGGAGGAGTGGAATGGAAGTGGGAACGGGGGGGGGGGGGGGGGTGGGGGGGGTACTGGGGGGAGAGGAGGGGAAACTGCATGGGGTATAAAATAAACAAACAAATAAATTGATTGATTGATTGGTTGGTTGGTTTTTCGAGACAGGGTTTCTCTGTGTAGCTTTTGGAACCTGTCTTGGAACTCACTTTGTAGACCAGGCTGGCCTCAAACTCACAGAGATTCACCTGCCTCTGCATCCCGAGTGCTGGGATTAAAGGCCTGTGCCACCACCTCCTGGCTATAAATTTAATTTTTTAAAAGATATTTTACTATTGTTGTGTGAGTCTCTCTCTCCCTCCCCCGTGTGTGTGTGTGTGTGTGTGTGTGTGTGTGTGTGTGTGTGTGAATACAAGTGTGGAAGCAGAGGACAACTTTGGGGAGTGGGCTCTGGGGATCTACCTTGTGGTCTCTGAGGCTCTAACTCAGGGCATCAGGCTGAGTGGCAAGTGCTTTTACATAATGAGCCGCCATCTCACAGGTCCAACAACTTCTTAAGTCATGGTTTCAAGGCCTCTCTCCAAATATAGTCTTAGAAATTGGGGTGGGGGAAAAACATACAGTTCAGTCCATACCATATTGTCACCAGTTCCTCAGCACAGTTCTCTGGTCAAGTTGCATAAAAATACTAATGGCAAAAAAAAAAAAAATGCTTTTGTGTCTTTTGCATATAACCCCCTTTAAGACTAAAGGCTAATTGATTATTTTTAAAATGAAAAGTTGGACTAGCTGAGTGGAGCCCACTGATAGTAGCTTTTGCTATAAGAGCTTCAAGCCAAGTTGCTGATTGAAGGCCTGTGCGCACAGGGTGGGGAAGTAGTCAGGTGGTAGAGCACTCATGTCATAGGCCAGAGCTGCTGTGCCTGCCTTCCTAGGAGCTTGCCCCACACAACCTTTTTCTGTGTTGCTTTTGCTTTGCAACCTTTTAACAAACCACAGCAGCCAGACCTAATACCCGCCCAGTCCTCTGACTAGAATAGTAAATCCATAGAGGTGGTTCCCAGGACCCAACAGCAGTCACGGGGGACTTCTGGATGTTGGTAGTGCCTTCTTTTTCAGTCTGGATACTCCTTACACAGTATGTGTCCAGCTAGAGGAAACTCAACATGTGCAATTATAACCAGACCATTTTTCTATAAACACACCACATTTTAATGAAGAGATTAAATAAGCCAAGAGTGGTGGCATACTCCTGTATTATCAGCGTATAAAAGCTGAAGCAGGACTGCTAAGTCGAAAGCCTATCTAGGCAGCTTAGAAAGACAGTTTCAAAAAAAATGATTTAATTAAAAATTTAAAGGGTGGGGATTGCTGGAGAGACAGCTCAGCAAACAGGGCATCTGCTATGAGTTGGAATCCCCAGAAGCCACTTCAAAGCCAGAGGAAGGTGTTAGATCCTCACAGGACAATGAGGCACAGGTGAACCACATGGGCACTCTGTGGCTGAGAAGAAGAAACCAGGACCAAATCTGGTCAGGCTGGCGATCTCTGCGTATCCAATTAGTTCTTGGTTTCCCAGGCTATCCCATGAGCATTCATTCCTCAAGTCCCTGCCCATCAAGTTTCTTGCTCACAAGATACAGGTTTTAAAAGGAGCTGCACCATTAGAGCACTCACATGATGCAGAGTGCTGGGTGGCTTCCGTTTTAAATCCCTGTGCCCAATCAGCAATGCGCAGGCCTTTGAAAGATTCTCAGCACCTTGTTTGAATTCGAGGGGGAGCAGAGCAAGTTTAGGAGCATGAAGGCAGCAGCCAAAGCTGGAAAGCTGGCTCGAGCACCAGCCGACCTCCGGAAAGCCAGGGTCCAGGGAGATGCAGGTCCCAGTGCCCCAGTGGCCGCCCCACTGTTGAAAGAGATTCCAGAGGACTTAGTGGACAAACGCAGCAGGTGCCTTTATGTAAGGGGATGCTTTCTGAGTAAAGCAGGCGTTGTTAAATGCTTTGAGATCTCAGACCCAGACACAAAGGAGGTGTTCGCTGCCAAGATGGTGCCTAAGTCTTTGCTCATGCTCTCCCAGAAGGAGAAGCTGTCTAAAGAGATTTCCATTCACCGCAGCCTCTCACATCAACACATAGTAGGCTTCCACAGCGTTTTCGAGGACAGTGAATTTGTGTTTGTGATTTTGGAGCTTTGTCGGGAGAGGGTGAGTGTTTCTGCTGTGGGACTGGGGTGCCCACACCGTGAATTTGCTGGCAAAGGACTACTGATGCCTTGGAGTAGCCTTAGAGGAGTGCTTGGGTTTCAAGCAATTATGGAAAGGCTTCTAGTGAGGGTGCTGAGTGGGATTGAGAAAAGACTCTGGGTAAGGGAACGCGTTAATAGGAGAGGGTCCTGTGAATGATAATGACCAGTGTATGGGCAGAATCATCAGGAGTCTGCCAAGACCTCCCTTTAATCCCGAGAGCTTAGTCCTGGTCCCATCCAGCTGGCCACCCTTTTCGGTGGGCTTCAGTAACTTCTTCCTTCTTCCTCAGTCCCTCCTGGAGCTGCACAAGAGGAGGAAAGCCCTGACCCAGCTGGAGGCGCGCTACTACCTAAGGCAGATAATCCTGGGCTGCCAGTACCTGCACCACAATCAGGTCATTCACAGGAACCTTAGGTTGAGCAATGTCTTCCTGAACGAGGATATGGAGGTGAAAATAGGTGAGGTGCTGGACCTGCAGGTGCCTGGTGCCAGTACAAGAGGAGGCAAGGAGAGGAAATCTGGAAGAATGGGCGCCAGAGAAATGGAGGGCCCGTGGGACATGGAGGTGCTGCCCTCCAGAACTCCCTCTAGTCTAGAAATGGAAAGTGAGGGGCCCACACGCCGGTGTCTTGCCTTTAGATGTATTTGCTCTTTTTGTTTTTGTGTTTGCTGTTGCTGTTTTGTGTACCTCAATACAGTAGTTCTGAAAATAACAGTTTACTTGGGGGTGCCTCCCCCAATTACTACCCCATCTCATAGCACTGAGCCAGGTGCTCCTCAGTCAATTTCCTTTTAAACTGGAGGTCTAGACGTATGCCATGGAGCAAGGCTGGCAGCATTCCCTTAACTGTCTCTTTACTGAGCTGAAAAGTCCTGTTCCCTTGAGACTCTGACTTGCCTCAGTCCCTGTACCCATGTCACCTTTCTTCCCTTGTCCATCAGCAGTCACGGAGAGTATTTACTTGGTTCCCTAGTGCATCCAATTCTGTTGTCATGTGTTTTAAAGTTCATTTCTTTATGTGAGGGGTGGGGATAGAAGGTAACTTTCAGGAGTCAGTTGTTTCCTCGCACTGTGTGGGTCCCGGGGTCAACTCAAGCCATCAGTCTTAGAGGCATGCACCTTTATCTACAGAGCCACTTACCACCCTAGCCCTGCTATATAAAGAGCAGTGTAAAGGGCAGTGGGAGGCCAGCCAGGGCCAGCAAAGTAGAAAGGTTCCCGGAGCAGAGACTTTGGAGTCTGATTCTCAGTGGTCAGACCTGAGGCAGCTGTCTGCAACCACAGGTGACCCAGACCTAGCAGCTGAGCGCCCTCTCTTCTTTCCTCTGTCCCAGGGGGTTTCGGGCTGGCAACCAAAGTGGAATGTGAAGAGGAACAAATGAAGACCTTTTGTAGCCCCCAGAACTTTGTAGCTCCCGAAGCGGTGAGACTGGGAAGTTTTGAGGAGGATGTATGGTCCATCGGGTGCATCATGTAAGTTGGCAATGGACTCAGGAGCTATGGGTCTCAATGGGGCTTTCTGAGGCACTTCACCCAGTTGACCTTACCCTCTGGATCCTTCTTCCTTATAGAAAGGCTATTTCAGGGAGCAGGTTGCCCACATGAAGCCCTATTTCCTTATCAATCTGGTGTAGGATGTAGGATTTCCTGTAGCTTGGATTTATGGTCCAGAGAAGGGACGAGAAAGTCTCTACAATTCTTCCTCCAGCTCTTTGATGTTTACTAAAAGCATGCACAGACCCAAACCATCAACACCTGAGGGCTTGTTAGGACTATGGAATCTCAGTTCTGAACCTGGGTTTAATTGTGTCCCTGGCTGACTTTCAAGAAAGCTTTGGAAGCACTGATGAGCACTGATGGGAGAATTAGATCATCAGAAAGGCTGATGGTAGGCAGAAGTCCCATTATGGTGGCCTGTGGTGGATAGCAGTGGCCTCTGGGGTCCTTGGAGTCCTCTATTACTGCAGCCCAGAGCTGGGGAATTCCTGGCCCCTTAGTATCCAGGTGTTATCAGCTACATTCTTCTGAGGGCTTGTCCTAGCCAAGGTTACCGTGACACTAGTCAGATTTGGAGACCATCCCCATCTCTTCCTAGTCAGTGAATCCAGCACAGCCCCCTTCCTCTAGACAATGACTTATGCATTTGGACTTTCTTGGGAGTTTGAGCAAAATTCTTCCTTGTACCTCCAGGTACACCTTGCTAGTGGGCAAGCCACCTTTTGAGACCTCATTCAAAAAAGAAACCTACCTCCGGATGAAACCAAATGAATACAGTGTTCCCAAGGTGACAGCAACACAATTTTATTTTGTTCAACCCAAAAGCTAGTCACTGAGCCCAGCTATATCCTGAGGACAGAGCCTTGCCTCTAGTATAGCCACAGAGAATGTATGTCTGACGGCTGGCCTTGAACTCGCTGAATGTTGAGTTTGAATGTCAGATTCTCCTGCCTCTACCTCCCAAGTGTCGAGATTATAGGCAGGCAGCACCATGCTGGCTTTATGGGGTATACTGGGAACTGAACTGGGTTTTGTGCTTATAAGCACTCTGCCAACTGAGTCCCATGCCCAGCTTCCTGAATGGATGTAAAGTACAGGGAGAAAATGGGGGGAAAGAGGCAGACATGCTTAAGCTTGGGACATGGACCATCTCCACCCAGCTGAGCTGTGTTTAGCAGATGATGGCTTGATTGTTGTGATCCAGGCTTCCCATCTACAAAGTGGAAGTTTCCCCAAGGGCTTCCAGTGACAAAATGACATCTTTTTTTCACAACCAATGGCATACATCTGTTTGAAGGGATAACCCATTTCTGGGGACTAGGTCTACCTGGGACATATGGCCACTTTCAAATTGGTGCCCTTGACTTGTATATAGAGTAGCTATGTCACAGAGAACCAGCTCACTGCAGACAGCATGGACTGGCTTGAGCCAGCTGGACTGCTGTGGTATAAGTCCTGGCTTTATCACCTAGGCTGTGTGTATTCTCAGACAGGGGCACTTTCTCAATTCTGAGCCTGCTTCTTCATCTAAAGTGAGGCATAGTAGTGGAGTGAGTAGTCCTCACTTTTGTGAGGCTGAGGCAGGGGAATCTCAAGTTCCAGGCTAGCCTGAGCTACATAGTGAGCTCCTGTCTCAAACTATATAGGGGGAGGGAGTCTTTTAGGAGTTTTTGTGAGGCCCAAATGAATTAATATACAAGACTGCATTCCTGATACATAAGAAGTCTAGAGTTAATGCTCTGACTGACAGGCCTGTTCTAAGTTTTATCCCATATACCAGGTGTCCCAGGTGGTGGGGTCCCCAGGCATGGTACCACTCCCTGATTCTACAGATATGCCTTGGTGGGCCCAGAAAGCCCAGGCTATTTGTCAGAGCTGGAATCATGGGGGTGGAACTGGGATTTAAACATAAGTCTGGGGACCTGGAGGCCCCTCTGGTGGTAAATAACTAAATGTGCTTTGCAAGGGCAAGCTGGGGAAATTGTTTCAAGTTAATATTGAGTGCCAAGTGGCAGGAAATGATCCTTCTCACCAGCAGGGTGACATTGGTCCTTGCTAAAGCTGGGGTGGAGGACCTGGTGGAGCTTATGGTCACTGAGCTATGGTATATTTGAGATAGGAGCAGCCACATGTCAGGTGGGGTCCCTGTCTCATCTCACTTAGGCTCTGCTTCTCCCCTCCAGCACATCAATCCCGTTTTTGCCTCCCTCATCCAGAAGATGCTTCAGGCAAAACCCACTGCCCGCCCCACCATTGAGGAGTTGCTCAAAGATGAGTTCTTCACTTCTGGCTATATCCCTGCCCGTCTGCCCATCACCTGCCTCACCATCCCACCAAGGTTGTCAGTAGCTCCCAGCGGCCTGGACCCCAGCAGCAGGAAGCCTCTCATGGTCCTCAAGAAAGGTGAAGCTTGGTCTTGGTAGGGTAGACTGCAGAGAGCCCAGATTTCCAGGGTGCATTTCAGGGTGCATGCACCTTACTCTGGCCCCAGAGGTGGGTCCTGTCCTTGAAGTCTGGTCCCTGGGTTCTTCTGACCCTTGGGCTTGGCAGGAAAAAGACTGAATCAACCCATTTGATCTGATAAGGAAAAAATGGACTGAACACCAAGCCCAGGCAATTCTTTTTGATTATGTTTAAAAGTCTCTATCGTCTCTTTTGCATGTTTTGTTGAATGCTGGTGCTTGTGAGGTATATACATGGAGTATAACACGGCACCCATCCTCATTCTCAGCTATGGTTCACTCTGCACCTTTCACCCCTTTGAGTGCTTGTGTTTTGTTTTTCAGGAGAAGGATTCTCATTGTCACCAGGCTGCTCAGGAGTCAGTCCTCCTGCCTAGGGCTCTGGATTACAAGTTTGTCAGCACATCTCACTTTTGAAATGTCACTACAGCCAACTCCAGCAGTCTGCCATTTTTACACTTACACTAAAGTACATCTGTGAGTTCAAGGCCCACCTGGTCTACAGAGCGAGTACCAGGACAGCCAGAGCTGTTAGAGAAACTCTGTCTGAAAAAGAAGACAAAGGATTAAATAGGTAGAAGAATGAACAGGAAGCATCTGACCCTCTTTTCCCAGTCTGTTTGCATTTCTTTTGATGTTTTCATCATCAATCCTCTGTGTTTCTCTTAACTGATTGAGAGCAAACTTTCTTTTTTTTTTTTAATTTATTTATTTATTATGAGGACACCAGATCTCATTACAGGCGGCTATGAGCCACCATGTGGTTGCTGGGAATTGAACTCAGAACCTCTGGAAGAGCAGTCAGTGCTCTTAACCGCTGAGCCATCTCTCCTGCCCCAAGAGCAAACTTTCTTCTGTTAATGCTTCTGTGTATACTTCTTGAAAACAGACATGAGAGACACCAGCACAACCTTCAGGACTGTGAGCATTAATCTAATCCCATATTGTCTTCACAATTTCTTCTTTTTCTTTGTTTTCCTTCTTTCTTTCTTTCTTTTTTTTTTTTTTTTTTGAGACAAGATCTCACTATGTAGCTCAAGCTGGCCTCCAACTCACAGAGATCCACCTGTTTCTGCCTTCCAAGTGCTGGGATCAAAGGCGTGAGCCACCTCACCTGGTAGCATTCTTTTTTTTTTTTTGACTCCCTCCCTCCCTCCCTCCCTCCATCCTTCCTTCCTTCCATTTATTTATTTATTTATTTATTTATTTATTTATTTATTTATTTATTTATTTATTGAAACAGACTATGAAGCCAAGACTGGCCTCAGGTTTGAAATCTCTGGCCTCACTGCCCCCTTTCCCCCCAGATGCTGGGCTTATAGGAGTATGCCACTGTATTTAGAATTACTATTTTTTTCTTGCAGTTTTATTTGACCTTAATATATTTCATTAAGGGTTGTAGTCTTTGAGAAGTAGCTTGAAGGACTTTGTTTCTCTGTCTGGATATACCACCAACTTAATATAAAGTTCTCAGTTTGTCTGTTCAATTAGAGTTACATTTTTAAGCAAATGACTTGCGATGATTTAGTTTTGGTTTTGGTGCTTTGAGACAGAGTCTCATGTTATTCAGGCTAGCCTTGAACTGCCAAATGCTGGGGTTACCAATGTGTGCCTCACCCCTGACTCAATGACTTGGATTTTTTGGAATAATTTTAGGGCTATACAAAGTGTTCTAAACAAAATAGAGCTGACTTCCTATGTGCCTTCCCCCAGCTTCCTCCACTGTCAGCATCTCTCTACCATAGAATAATTACCAAAACTAAAACGTTAACCACAAGATAATCCTGTCAACAAACTCAGTCCTCATGTCAATCAAACAGATTCCCCATTAACATCCCCTTGTTCTGTACCAGGGTGCAAGTCAGTACCGCACATGGCATTTAGAGACCTCAGCTTCTTAGTGTCCTCTAGCCTGGACAGTCTCTGGGTTTTTCCTTGTGTCTTGTGACCTTGACACTTCCAGAGGGTGCTGATGAGTGTCTTTCCTGTTGGGTTTGTTGCTTCCTCGTGATTTAGGGAAGATTCTACATTCTGAGCAGGAATGCTGCAGAGGGGATGTGCTCTTTTCAGTGTGTCAGGGAGACAAGGCTCTCTGCTACAGATACTGTTTTTTCAGTCATTGATAAGTATGTTACAGGAAGTTGTTTGAAAAACTGCTGCCCATCAATTTTGGCACCCACATGTGAGTCTTGGTATAGTAATTATTGCTGTAATTTTTATTTTCCCCTTTAAATTTTTGAGACAGTGTTTCATGTGGTCATGTGGCCCAGTCTGCTTAGAATTCCCAGTAGCCAAGGATGACCTTGAGCTTCTGTTCCTTCTGCCTCTGTCTCCCGAGTGCTAGGATTACAGGCGTGGACCACCACGGCCACTTTATAAGGAGCTGAGAATGTTAATTCAGGGCTTCACACTGGACAAGCACTCTGTTAATTGAGCTATTGCTGAGCCCCCTTTTCTGTTCCCCTTTCCTGTAGTGCTGGACTTGTGGATCCTATCTTATGGGGAGGTATTAAAATACTGCTCCTTTAGGATTCTTTTTTTCTTAGTAAAGTAGCAATAAATGAAAATGTTTTATAGACATTTTCCAGATTATCCAAAGGTAGAGAACTATATCAAGTGTTATGTGATCCTGGAGTAGTCATCCTCCATTTTCAATGGTTTTATTTGGACAAGTTTGATTTTACATATTCTGCAAAGAGTCTCATTTTGTTTTTCCTGTGAATGGGTGTTTTACACGCATATATGAATGTGTAGCACATGAATGCCTGATGACCACAGAGGCCAGAAGATGGTCCTGGATCCCCTGGAACTGGAGTTACAGGTGGTTGTGAGCCTCCATGAGAATGCTGGGAACCAAAGCCAGGTTCTTGACAAGAATAGCCAGTGCTCTTAGTGGCTGAGCCATCTCTCCAGCCCCTTTTTGGCTAGTTTTAAAATCAGAGCTTGGATATTTTATTTCACACTGAAGTTCTTAATACAGCATGGTGGGATTGTTGTTGTTGTTGTTTTTAATTGAAAATTTAGGGAATGTCCTATTTCATGGGAGAACTGACACATGCTGGTTTGGGGAAGTGAATTGTTCAAGAATAAAGACAGCAACAGTGACCAGCGTAGCCCCGATCACCATAGGCCAACTTAATGCTTCAGTGTGGATTTCATTAGCCTCAGTTATCTGTAAGCACACAAAGCAAAAGGCTCACACTGCGCTTCACCCATCCTCCCACCTTCCTGGATACACAAGGTGCCCTTCGTTCTTTGCTTGAATTGGTGCCTTCAGGCTCCTCCCTGAGTGATGGCAACAGCAGGTGTCCTGGAAGGGCAGGCTGTTGGAGCAGAGGCCTGAGCTCCTGAAACTTTGTGGCCTCTCAGTAAGCACCATATACCTGACACACCAACCCGGTCCTGACTCAGTTCCCAACAGCAGTGAGAGCTAATGGTACTGTGGGAAGAGTGCTGGCTGTGGCAGGCAGGCCTGTGCTCCTTCCAGTGGCTTTGTGCCTGGCTAATAACCATGTCACCCTCTTAGGTGTAGAGAGACCCTTGCCTGACCATCCCTGGGAAAAGGAGGAACCAGTGGTTTTGGGGACAAGTGAAGCCATCGAGTGCCACCTCAGTGACATGCTGCAGCAGCTGACCAGGGTCAATGCCTCCAAGCCCTCAGAGCGAAGGCTGGTGCGGCAAGGTGAGTCCTGTAGGGGGCTTCCCATTTGGAGAAGGCGGGTTATCTCAGTCAACAAGCAGAGCCCCCATTTCCTGGAGATCAAAATCCAGATGAGTTGCCTGACACCCAAGGCCCTCCTGGTGTGCCTTCTGCCTGTTTCTGCCCCATCTCATTCTGTAGGTGACTGGTAGGTCACCTCTGCACAGCTGTGTCTGTTGTCTCCTTTCTGTCCAGGGAATTAATCCCTTGGTCCTCAAGAGACTCAGGTCAGCTCCAGCCTCAGGGCTTTTGTGCCCACTGTCACCACCCTGACCCCCACTGCCAGCACTTCCTAACCTGATGTAATTCTCCATAACATTTCTTCCCAACACATTCATGTATCTGCAGTTAAGACTCGTGTGCACTGAGGTGGTTCTAGCGTTGCAGGAATTGTTGGGTCTGCTCAGTTTCTTCAGCACTTTAATCTGGGGCACTAGGCTTTCCACCAGCCCTGATGTTAATGACTTTGATTACTCTTCATCCCTCTGGTTGGTATGTGGGTCCTTCTAGAAGCCTAGGGTTTTCTTTTCCTATCCACACCTACCACAGTTCCTGAGACACAGTAAAGGGGCCCACTTAACAAATTGGGACTTGACATCCTGGGCTGCAATTTGGGTGTCTGGGTTCGTGCTGTCAGAGCCCTCCCCAGGCTTCATGGGGTGCCCCCCCAGCTCTGGGGAGGATTATCTGAGAAGATAGAAGAAGGGACTGGCCTAACCAGTGCTCTGTTTCTATCCCGGAGGAGGCTGAGGATCCTGCATGCATCCCCATCTTCTGGGTCAGCCAGTGAGTAGACCAATCAATGAAGTATGGACTTGGTAGGTGTCTCCAGAATGTACGATGGGCAGGGGATGGTGTTGCCATAGTAGCCTTTGAGTGAACAAGTGAGTGATGTCCGTAATTGTGTGGCTGTGTTACCAAGAATTGTTAGGGCCTAATACATGCAAGCACTCTACTACTGAGCTATTCCCAGCCTTTGTCCCCCTCTCCTCCTTTCTAAGATAGCCCTCCCCCTGCCATTAGGGTATCAACTCTGTAACAACAGTACAGGGGCACTCTAATGACTCAACATCCCTCGTCCTCTACAATGATGGCGACAGCCTCCAGTACATAGACCATGATGGTATGGAGTCTTACCCCACCATGAGCTCCCACCCTGACTCCTTGATGAAGATGGTGGGAACTGGCTGCTGTAAGAGGGTGTGGCAGGGTATGGGGTCTGCCTCAGGGTCAGGCTCTCATTCTGGAATCCCTGCCTCAACTTTCCAACCAGATCACTCTCCTCCAGCATTTCCGAAGTTACATGAATGAACACCTGCTGAAGGCAGGGGCCAGCATGAAGGCAGGGGCCAGCACCACACCCTGGGAAGGTGGTGAGCTGGCCCGGCTGCCCTACCTGAAAAAATGGCTCTGCACAAGCCGCGCCATCGTCCTGCACCTCAGCAATGGCACTATACAGATTGATTTCTTCCAGGTGTGCAGGGGCCTGTACTTGAGGTGGCTGGGTGGGGTGGAAGTGCTGTCCCTTTCAACAGATGGGGGGGGCCTTCCTCCCCTTTGCCTCAACCTCAGGCACCAGCTGAGCTCTTCACTCACTCCCTTCTTCCCTCCAAGGACCATATCAAACTTATCCTGTGCCCCCTGATGGCAGCTGTGACCTGCATCAACAAGACCTGGGACTTACACACATATTGCCTGAGCCTTCTGGAGGAATATGGCTGCTGCGAGGAACTGGCTAGACAGCTGTGCTATGCCCACACCATGGTAGACAGGCTGCTGAGCTCAAAGTCTACCAGCAGCAGACTTGAGGACAACTCCTAGGCCTCTGTCCTTTGGGCTGGTGCCTCTTCACTCTGCAAACTCTGCCTGGGACTGCATTGCTGGGCTTCTGAGACTGCTGTTCAGTGCCCGTGTCCATGGGGCTGGGTGGGGAAGGGGTTGCTGTGTAAGTTATTTTTGTATATGTTTGGATCTGAGTTTATAACCTCTCCCCCTGCCCTCAGTCTACTGTATAACTTGTATAGATATATTTCTATTGAATTTGAGACTGTTTTTTCCTTGGCTTTATATTTATTCAATACATGTGCATATCTTTTTTTTTATCCGTGTTTTTGTGAGTACCCTGAACCCAGAGTATTTCTGTTCCAACAGCCTCAGGCTGCTAAACTGCTGTCCAATATTTTGATGCTCCCTAGACAAGGTTGAGCCACAGCCTTAACTCCTTGGTCCACTTTTGGGGCACCTGGTTGTCTCAGCTCTTTGACACCTGGCAGGAACTCCCAGCATCCAAAGTTGGTGACTAGTAGGGCAGGACGGAGCTCTCAGAAACACAGGTTCTCAGGGCATGGTGAGTGTGTAGCAGCAGCCTCAGGAAGCGGTGTGTGAAGTAATGGATGTAGCCAGCAGGGACTTGGCCCAGAGCCTGGTGTACTTCAGATGGGAGCTTCCTGTAGTGGTGCTTCTGGGGGTGGACAGGACAAGGACACTGACTCAGTTATGGCAGGCCATCTCTGATCCATGTCCCACCCAGGCTCTAGAACACAATTTATTCTTCATGACATGGAGCAGGTCTTGCACTGATATCCCCTTTTAGGACTGGAACCTTTTCAGAGATGTGGGTAGAGAAATGGGCAGTAGGGATAACTCACTGGGTCCCTTCTCTCAGGAAGAGCCCCTTCCAAGCCTGCTCATCTATTCCAGGGGATAATCCACTCCTTCTTCCC
>CABHPP010130361.1:0-21446 GCA_902168425.1 Peromyscus attwateri | reverse complement strand
ACACAAAACAACAGTAACAACAACAACAACCCCCCCAAACCCAACAAAACCAAACAACCTTGCAAGTATAGGGGATCATTGTCTTGGAGGTAGAAAGGGTTTCCCTGAAGTATGAGGGGTTGCTGCTCTTACAGTGTAAATGAGAGACATAGTCTCCTAACCAGCCTTACCCATATTTCTCCTTGTCATGTAACCATTAATCAGTCATCATGGTATGACTCACAGAATAGTAGCTGTAGGGCTGTTTCATATTCCTGCAAGCTATTCCAAGCTTTGCAGAAATACAAGTAGTCATTATTATAAAAATGTAGTGAGTAGAATTCCATGACATCCATTGACGTATTTTAATGCCCGATGTTAGCTAAGGTTTGCTTAAGGGTAGACTAGAATAGAAAACCACTGGCTAGAGCAATGGCTCAGTGCTTAGGAAATCTTGCTTCACAATCCTGAGGACTGGAGTTCAGATCCAAGAATCCACATAATAAGCTATATGTGACCCCAAATGCCTGCAACCTCAACTCCACAAGGATTATTGGTACTTGCTGACTTCCAGCCTAGCTGAGACATGAACCCCGAGTTCAGGGAGAGACCCTGCTTCAGAGATATAGGTGAGGAGTGGTAGAGGAGGACTCTCAAACCTTCTTCTGGACTCTGTTTTTTGTGCACAGGTATGCGTACCCCCTACAAATAAATAATAACTATCTTTTACTATAGACTGTAATCCATGGTTATTGATATTCTCCATACACTTTCAGGCCCATGTATTATTCTTTCTCAGCCTTCTGTTACCACTTTCAGAAACTCCTGTTAATCTTTCTCACAAGTACCATATTGTGCATAACATCTCGCCTGTCTTTAAGCTACCCACACGACACACCCGTGGCTGGGCTCTGACTTAGAGGGGAGTCTGAGTCACACACCCCTTAGCATGAGTTCTCAAGGCATCCCATTATCCTTGTCTAAAGCCATTTCCCCTCCTCTCGTGTTGTATTTGTACAGCTTTTTTCTCCTGAAGGGATTACATCCACATCTGTTTCTATTAAACACCCTCCTCTTATCTTTCCTTTTCTCCAAATCGTCAAGGGCACGTCTTTCTTCTTAATTCTCTGTCCCAGCCTCTTCTCCAGGGAGATTTATCTCAGACCTACACTGAGGAAGTATCTTATTAAAATGTAAATAGATTCTCAACATTCCAAACACATCCAATTCATTTTAATTTGGCTATTTATTTGTTGAGTTCATGTTTTTTTTATCTCTAAAAAAAAAATTAAAAAATCAAAGACAGCAACTTTAAGCGAGGTTATTACGTGGCAGGGGGGGACACCAGGCATTTGGAAGTTTATGTGTTATTGTTCTTGTGGAGTAGTTAATCTGTGCTGTAAAATCAACAATTTACTTTATATTCCTTTCTTCACACTGGAAGCCAACAGCCTTCCAGATTTGCTCGAGAATAAAAATGTCTAAAGTTTTCTCACCTGGTTGACAGAACACTTTATCTTTTTCTCATTGCTCCAGGACTCTGAATCTTGTTTTGACACATGCAGAACAGAAGTATGTTTCCCCTCTTGGCTTGATTCTTGTAAGGTGCAGTCTCTGATTGACCAGGATACAATTCTGGAAATGGGAACTCTCAACCTGGCTCCTAGGCTGTGGTTGTAGAGATCTCAGTGCTGCTACATATGCCAAATTTCTGGCTAGTTACCACTAGTCCAAACAGGCGACACTGTGACCTTTAGCTAGGACATGTCTTCTAAAATAATTTGAGCATGAAAAGGTTAGTGAGTGCTACCCACACATAATAAAATTTTTATGGAAACCTTTCTTCCTCAATATAAGTTTTTTCTATGTAGCTCAGGCTGGCCTTGAACTCATGATCCTTCCTCAGCCTCCTCAATTCCAGGTTTGTAGATGTGTGTCACCATGCTCAGCCTATAAAGACTCTTTTCTTTCTTTTAAAAAATATTGTTTTATAATAATAATAATAATAACAACAATTTGTGGGTGCATGGGTGTGTGCATTATGTTTGTGTATGTGAATGCAGGCATATGAATGTCATGCTGTGTGTGTAGAGCTCAGAGGACAACTTTTGGGAATCAGTTTTTCTTCTACCTTGTTGAGGCAGGGTCTGTCTTCCTGCCTCTCTCCATACTTCAGGTGAGCTGGACCATGAACTTGGAGGCAGATTCGCCTTTCTCTGCCTCCATCTCACTATAGGGATGTTGGGACTACAGGTGTGAGTCACCACATTAGGATTTTTCATGGGCTCCAGGGATGAAATTCAGGCTGTTAGGTTTATGCAGCAAATGCTTTTACCCACTGAGCCATCTTGTTGGCCCAAGAACTATTTTCATAGCCATCTTTCCCTGGATCCTGTGCCTGTATCATCCTTGTCTGCTGTGTTCACATGATGCTCTCCTTGAGCCTCAAGCTGTTTGGCTTAGGCTTCCTCTGGTCTGGACACAGTGAAGTGGTGATGACTGATGTAGGCACCGAGGAAGGGGTAGTAGAACAGAGGACAGCAACGTGGCTGTCACTCCAGATTAAATGAGGGAGTCTTGAAGATTAGAAAAGGAATATAGTAGAAACTAAAAATACTATTTGTTATTGTCCTTTATTTAATTTTGTATCTTAAACTTTATTATAAAAATGTTGCAAATAAAAAAAAATCACACACCAAAACTAACCAGACCTAACAACGTACAAATTATAAAGATGTGATTTATGCATATGTGTATATATACAAACATGCATACACATACACACATAGCCAGTGAGTAAAGAAGTTGAGCATTCCTTGAAGAGAAGAAGTGGAAACATCATAGATGCAACAAAGAGACAGCTTTGTGCTCTCATTTGCTTACTTCTTCCTTCTCTCCAGACTTTATCCCCTTCCATTTCTTTGCAACGAAAAATGGTCAAGAAATCCTAGGTAAGTGTCTTAGGTTTTCTGTTGCTGCGGTGAAACACCATGACCAGAAAGCAAGTTGCGGAGGAAAGGGTTTATTAGGCTTACACTTCAGCATTGCTGTTCATCTCTGAAGGAAGTCAGGACAGGAACTCATCAGGGCAGGATACTGGAGGCAGGAGCTGATGCAGAGGCCATGGAGGGTGCTGCTTGCTGGCTCGCTCACTTACATGGCTTGCTCAGCCCCCCTCCTTATAGAACCCAGGACCACCTGCCCAGGGATGACACCTCCCACCATGGGCTGGTCCCTCCAGCTTTGATCACTTAAATGAGAAAAAGCCTTACCTCTGGATCTCATGGAGGCATTTCCTCAGCTGAGGCTCCTTCCTCTGATGACTCTAGCTTGTGTTGAGTTGACACTCACAACCACCTAGTACAGTAAGAAACTAGAATCAACTTGGACCACACTCATATCTGTGTAAAGTGATATCACAGTATTAAGCCAGTAGTCTAACATGGCTGCCTCGGCAGGGCAGGGACTGCTCTGGTGCAGTGTGTGGGTGGTTGGCCGATTGTTTTTCTTAGACCATGGCCTCCAGTGAGCTGGGAGAACACTTTGCTCAGTTTGGCCATGTATGAAAGTGTGCTGTACCTTTGACAGAAACTGGCTCATGCGGAAGTGTGGGTCTCATTTAGTTTTCTTTACAAGAACTTCAGAGTGTATTCCACCAGGGCAATCATGTTATCAGTGGAGTGACACTCCATGTTCAAGCTTAGAGACCAAGGGCTGCTGGACTTGACTCTATGGCTGTACCACACTGAAGCCACAGAAAAATCCCACTGAGGAGCATTTGCTGGGGAGATACCTTTCTTTTAAAACGAGAAAAGCCAGGACACAGAAATGCTGTGGGTAAGGGCTCCTTTCGGGGTACATAAAAATATTTTATGTTTATTTGTGTGTGTGTGTATGTGTGCGCGTGCGCGCGCCCGCGTGCATGTGTGCGCTTGTGCATGCATGTATAGATGGATGTATGTTTTTTTTTTTTTGGTTTTTTGAGACAGGGTTTCTCTGTGTAGCTTTGCGCCTTTCCTGGAGCTCACTTGGTAGCCCAGGCTGGCCTCGAACTCACAGAGATCCGCCTGGCTCTGCCTCCCGAGTGCTGGGATTAAAGGCGTGCGCCACCAACGCCCGGCGGATGTATGTTTTATAAGAATAAGGCATCAGATTCCTTGGAGCTAGAGTTATAGGTGCTGGGACCTGAACTCCAGTCCTCCAGATAGAGCAGCAAGTGCTCTTAACCACCGAGCCATTTCTCTCTTCCCACGGGGTTACGCTTAGTAAAGAGTCCAGAGCTGCTGCTGCTGCTGGAATTGAACATTAGAGACACAGGAAGGCAATGGATACAGTAGCAACCTGCACTTTCATTTCCTTCTGAGAAATGCAGCAGACTGGTTCAGGTTTGATATGCAGAGTGAGTGACGAAGGATAGTAAGAGAGCACAGAGGCTAACATGGATTTTGCTCTCTAACAGGAAATGGATTTCTCAACCTGTTTACCAGCCAGATCTGTAGGTCTTGGCTGACGGCCTCTCTATAGAGAATGTTGAAAAGGTGAGCTGCCGTGACCCCGTACACGACGGCGACACAAGGAGGCAGATGGCAGCAGGGATGAGCGCACAGAAAGGAAAACATTTCAGCTTTTAAAGCTAGAAACACCAAGACAGAGCTTTAGAGTAAAACTAATCATTTAACTGGAGAGGGAGTTTGATGGCTGTCTCCTAAACTAAGGAAGAGGAGGATGTTTTGTGGACCGGGTGGTTATAAAATGAATATAATTGTTCCCCCAAATGAGTGTCATTTTGAGCAACATGTACTCAACTCACACTAGGGGTACTGATTTATAATTATCCTAATTGATCCCAGAATTGGGATAAATGGGCATACACATGCCATTTTCTTGGTAGGTGCTGAGAATATTGGGCACACAGTACCATAACAACTACAGGGTGCAAGTGAGAGGACTGCTTCTTCCAGCCTTCTCGCCATGGCTCTGCCTTTCTAGGTCACTGATTCCAGCTTTGCTGTGTTTGTGGAGAACAGTGTACCCAGCCAACATTTAGAGGGAACTTTATACACAGGATGGGAGGTGTCACTGGATGGATTGCTGGGTCTACTCAGGTGGCTAATGATAAAGGATGCCTAATGGTCTCCAGGTACACTCCTGCCTAGTTAGAAAATGCATTTTAGTTTGGATTTGCTGATCCCCAAATGCACCAAACTAAAATGTCCACCAAGCTGTCTATTCAGAAAAAGGTAATGCTATGAGCAGCAAGAGAAGGAGTGACTGAAATGTCCCCTTTGGTACTGGATTCTGTATCCTGTTTTATCAGGAGCGAATTTATTAGCAAAGATAAGACTTAAGGTGGAGATCTTCCAAGTAATGTTAAGCACCCGTCCATCAGAGCATATCATCTAAGAGATGCTGGGGCCTATTTGCTAAGCTCTGGGAGCTGATACTGGCTTATCTGAGTTGGTTCCATTCAGCCATGATGGTATTTGAGTTGTCGACACATGCTTTGTAAGAGGATTTGGTTTTCGTTAAACTGAAACATGAATTCTGAAATGAAAAAAAAAATCTAATCTTAAAACTAGTGCAGGCCAATTTGCAAAACATCTTAAAAGATGGGTGCAGGGAAGTCTTGAAAACTTCGAAGAATAATTTTCTGAGTGTCAGGAGAAAATAGTGTGGGAAGAGCAGGGTCGTTAGTAGCTGATTTGCTGAGCCCAGAGCAAGCCTCCTGGCATCCTGGCATGTGTAAGCTGCTCTAGAGAGGGATATTTGCTTAAGGGTGCAAATGTCTATCTCTGTATTGAGCTCTGAAGACATTACTTGAATATAAAACAGATAATTTATGCTTCAGTCCTGGAAGGGAAATTAGGTATTTTTAGGTATTATTGATTCTAGTCTCTATATTGGGTTTATAAAAAAACCAAATACCTGAGAGAGGTTCTTGTCTGTTGTCCCAGGGTCACACAGGGCAAGTTGATTCTTAAAACATCTAAATGTTAAAGTTTTGTGTTACAGCTGTCTATCCCCCCGCCTTTCTCCCTCTCTCCCTCTCTCCCTCTCTCTCCCTCTCTGTCTCTCTCTCTCTCTCTGTCTCTCTCTCTCTCTCTCTCTCTCTCTCTCTCATCTATCTATCTATCTATCTATCTATCTATCTATCTATCTATCTATCTATCTATCATCAGTGTGGGTGCACGTGTACCATGGCACTCATGTGGAGATCTGAAGACAACTTACAGGATTCGGTTCTCTCCTTCTTCCATATGGTCCTGGAGATCAAACTCAGGTTGTCAGGCTTGGCAGCAGGTGTTACCCACTGAGCCATCTCACTGGCTCTGTAAGGCATTTAAACAGTAACACACGCATACACACACACACACACACACACACACACACACACACACACGAGTAAATCTGTGTATGTATGTCTGCATTCACATATATGCATGTGTAATGTGAACTACTTTGAATGGAGTGCAACGAATCCAGGGTCCCAGTTTCCAGGGCAGATCCCTTGCATTGGTTTTTAGTCCACCAACACTGTGCAACTCCACCCCATGCATCCCCCACATGATTATTCTGCTCAAGCCTTCACTGTTAGCTCCAGGCAGTCCATGGGGTCAGTGATGCCACTGTGTCATCAACCTTGGTCTTGAAGCTGGAAACCATGGATCTTTGTCTGAGCTCTCACACTGAGGTACCCTAGATGCTGGGACAGCCTCTCACCAAGTTCTAGTAGCTTCATTTCACTGTTTTGGAAGCTGGGCATTCAAATGTAGATGGCAGCAAAACTTGACGTCTGATAAGAGATGTTCTCTGTTCCTTGGATGACATGTATTTTGCTGTATCCCCTGCAAAGACTATAAGCAGAAATAAGAGTTGTCATCTGGTCATGAGAAACCAAAACTCACGGGCTGCGATAATTGGTTTTTTTTTTAAACAGTCCTTATTATTTTTAAAATTATGTGTATGCATATGTGTTTATGTATGGGTATGTGGACATGAATGAAGTTGCCTGTAGAGGCCAGGAGAGGGTGTCAGATTCTCTGGAGTTAAGAGTTAGAGGCAGCTGTGTGCTGCCTGATATGGGTGTTGGGAACTGAACTTGGATCCTTGGGAAGAACCATTTTAACCCCGGAGCCATCTTCCCAGCTCTAGTTGAGCTGGGTCTGAGAAAGTGACATGGGTTAGCCTTGTTTGAAATGAAACACTGGGCTGCTAATTTTTGAATAGCTTCTAGGTGACCAGCTAGGGAAGAAGCAGGCTGAGGAGTTGGGGGTGTAGTACTCTTACCAGAAAGCTAGTGAGAAGGGCTCAGATTCTCCATAGGTTCAGAAAACAGAGTGAAGGGAGTCGCTAATAAACCTATGTGGAGAAGACACAGGTGGGACACCAAGCAATAGTGTTGAGATTGGAAAGACGGGATTTCTGGGTACGGAATTCAGGAAGCCCTCTGGAAGAGCAGCTGTGGCTTATGCATTCCATTTTTTATTCAGGGGGTTGAGATGCCCATTTTCAACCCAAGTAAAAAACTGAAACTTTTTCTTTCCTTTTGAGATGGGGTCTCCCTGTGTTGCCTGGGCTGCTTCCTGTCTTATAGACTCCAGTGATTGTTTTGCTTTCGACTCTGAGTAGCCGAGACTACAAGCACTTACCACCATGCCTACACAGCTAGAATTCTGACCAGATGTTAGGGGTTTATCAGCACACACACAGCATTAGAGTCATGAGATCTCCAAGGAGTGAGGGTATATATAAATTCTCAAAACGTCTTGGACAAACCCCGGAGGCCCACAGCATTCAGAGGTCTGAACAGCCATGTGTATGGAACCGAGGGAGCAGTGGCGTGGGAGGGACGGGAATGTGGGTGATCTGGACTCTGACAGAAAAGTGTGGCAAATGTCACTGTTAGACCAGTGTGAGAGAAAACAGATTATGACAGGGATGAAGAGAAGAAAGGCTCCTTACTTCAGTCTTCCTCTAGCTGGGGATGAAATGCTTTCGCCTGTCTGACTTTGCAAATCCTAGACGTTTTAGACTTTCTCTATTCTCCTTTTCATTTTCTCTGCAAATGAAAGTTCTTTTCAGAACTGATGTCTCCTGAAGTATGTTGTCAAATTCATCTAATAATAAGCTTGTACAGTTAACATTCTATTTTCTAATGCATTCTGATCAAGCTATAATATGAGGGAGGCAGAGGCAGGTGGATCTCTGTGAGTTCGAGGCCAGCCTGGTCTACAGAGCGAGATCCAGGACAGGCACCAAAACTACACAGAGAAACCCTGTCTTGAAAAACAAAAAAAAAACAAAAAACAAAAATCTATGATATGATCAGACAAGAATTGTCTTGGAAAGATATCAGGCCCTAGCTGAGCATGGTGGCACATGCCTGTAATCTCAGGCTGAAACATGAAGATTACCATGGGTTTGAGGTCAACTTGGGCTACAGAGTAAGTTCCAAGGTTAGCCTGGGCTAGAGTGAGACCTTGCCCACTCCCCTGCAAATGGTATCATATATGAGGCACAATCATTTACTAAATACTTTGCTGTGCTGTATTATAGGGTTTCATCTCCCCAGCCTGTAGTGCAACTTTCTTTACTACTTGCTCTTCAATCAGATTAGGATTTTTTTTTAAAGATTTATTTATTTATTATGTATACAGTGTTCTGCCTGCACGTATGTCTGCAGGCCAGAAGATGGCATCAGATCTCATTACAGATGGTTGTGAGCCACCATGTGGTTGCTGGGAATTGAACTCAGGACCTCTGGAAGAGCAGTCAATGCTCTTAATCTCTGAGCCATCTCTCCAGCCCCAGATTAGGATTTTTACTTGGGGGCCCTTTGAGGACCAATCACATGGTAGGTAGCCCCCAGATTCCAGTGGCCTAAGAGAACAAGCATTTTTGGCTGGAGAGATGGCTCAAACGTTAAGCACACTTGCTGCTCTCACAGAAGACCTCAAGTTCTGTTCCCAGCACCCATGTCAGGCAGCTCACAACTGCCTGTGACTCCAGCTCCAGGGGGAAATCAAACACCTTCTACCGTCTTCTGCAGGCACCTGCACTCATGTGTACTACCCCTATAATTAAAAAAAAAAATAAAACCAACCTTCACAAAGAAGAGGCATTTATCTTTCCCTCATACAAAGTTCACTGTAGATGCATGAGGCTTCGGGTCAACGGCCCTTCCTGTCATGGCTCCCCCAGGCTCCTCCACCGCTCAGGAGGAGGAGGGGAGGAGAGGAGGAGACTATACCAAAGAGTTGAGTATTACTGGTCAAGTCCTTTCAGCAGGAAGTTACACACACTCATCTCAAATAAAGCCAGATGGTCAAGTTCAGTTTCTAAGGACTGGAGTAGAAAGATGAGAAAAAGGAGTTAGACCCCCCAGTCAAGCCTCTCTGGAAACATCCTTCCAGATATATCCAGACGCACCCAGAAATATGTCGCCTGGATGATTTCTAATCCAGTCAGGTTGACAAGGAAGGTGCACGGCGGAATTTACTTTCTATCATCTTTAAAATTTTTTTGAATTAATTTTTATTTTATGTGTTTAGGTGTTTTGTCTGTGTGTGTGTGTGTCTGTGTACCACGTGTATGCCTGATTTCCACAGAGGCCACCAAAGCATGCAGGACTCTCTGGAACCCGAGTTACAGATGGCTGTGGGACACCACGCAGGTTCAAGGGAACTGAACCTGGCTCTTCTGCAAGAGCAGCCAGTGCTCCTGACTACTGAGCCCCATCTCCAGCCCCTACCTTTTATCTTCTTACATAATACCAAAATAATTTTTCTTTCTTTTTCCTACCGTCCTCTCCTTTTATTTACATTTTAGTATTGAGGGTTAAATCCGGGGTCTTGTACATGTGGGGCAAGTGCTAAAAACCATTGAACTATGCCCCCAGTCCCAAATAATTTTTCTTGAATAAAATATATGCCACACATCTGGGTATATTTGAGGCTCTAAAGACAAACTGCAGCATACTATGAACAGGCTAAGTGTTAAGGATGAATCTGAAACATCTCCCATGAACCTGTATTTTGAAGCATGTTCTCTGTCTGGTGGCACTGTTTTGGGAGGCTGTGGAACCTTTAGGAGGTGGGGCCTCTACCTGGCAGAAGCAGGTCACTAGGTCACTAGGAATGGGACTTGGAAGACTATGGCCTGGCCCTTTGTTCTGTTCTCACTTTCTGTTTCCTGTTCTACGGCTGCAAGTGCATCCCTGCTGCATACTGCTGCCACCACAGACTGAGCTGCTGGGCTTCATCTTCCCTGCCGTGGAGAACTGCAACCCCTCTGAAACCGTGATTCAGGTCTCATCTATCCTGCCTTAAGCTGTTCATGTCTGGGGTTTTGGTCACAGGGACACAAAAATGGGTTATCGAATAAGCCTTTAGTAAAATGTCAACAGTCCTAGTTCAAGGGTCATAACGTACTAAATGTTTTTATAGTTTGAACTTTGCCCTAAAGTAATTCATGATGGTTGTTAGTAGAACTTAACAGTAAAATCATGTCTGTTCCTTACCTGGCCCCTACTCTTATTGTGGAAATGTCTATCTAAGGCCTCACTATTCATTTTTCTTTTCTTTTTTTTTCAGTAATGGGCCTGATTCTTTATTTTTTCTTTTTAAACATCATTTTTTTTCATCAATTCTTTGGGAATTTCACATCATGAACCCCAAACCCACTCATTTCCCAGTCCCTCCACATCCGTCTTTCACCCTTGCAGCATCCCTCCCCAAAAGAAAATAAAAATATGAATTAAAACAAAAACAAAAATCCCTTACCACTTTGTTCCTCCACTTTTTCCACCTCTCCACCACCTCTTCATTCGTCTTCGTGGCGCTGGGAGCTGTGGCATGTCATGCAGCAGACCCTTTTGTCCGGACAGCTTTACTGTCAATCCTTCATTGTAATGAGTTGTTGGTCTGGTTCAAGGCCTCTGGCTTCTGCTACACCATCAACACTGGACCCTCACCAAAACTCCTCTCAGGCAGCCTGCTGTTGCCTTGAGTCATGGAGACCCTGTGGCCCTGGTGCTACAGGAAGGACCTTCACACACTCCAGCAGGTCATAGATGGGGTAGATGCTGAGGTGGATGTAGGCCTGGGTGGTAGCTGAATTAATTGGTCAGTGCGGCCCCTGTTCTGACCTCACCCCTAAAGTGAGGGGCAGAGCCAGCTCTCCTGTGCCCACACCGTTGGTGTCAGCTCTCCTACACCTGTGTTGAAGGGTGGGGCCAGCTCTCCCAGGGCTGGGATCGTTGGGGCTAGCTCTCCCATGTGGAGGCAGGGGGATTAGGCAGTGTAAGGTCATCTTCAGCTATAGATGGAGTTCAGTGTCAGACTGGTATACGTGAGACCCTGTTTCAAACAACAAAATTACACAAAACCCAGCTAACCCAATTAACCAACACCCCCAACAACAACAACGGCAATAATGAAACAACAACAACAACAACAACAACAACAACAACAACAACAAAACGGAACTTAAATAGAACTGAGGACCGGGGAACTTGTAGACAAAAATAACCAATTTCTCATAGTCTGGTTACCTGGGACCTGTGTCTGGACTGCTGTTTCCAAGTTCTTGGCATCATGTTAAAGAACTGAAAAGCAGCTGGACATGTGTTGCAAAACTTTGATGCCACTATTCAAGAGGCAGAGGCAAGCCTGTGAGTTCTCTGTGAGTTCGTGGCCAGCTTGTCTACACAGCAAGTTCCAGGACAGCCAGGGCTAATTGGAGAGACCCTGTCTCAAAAACAAAAACAAAATAAAAAAATACCATTTATCAGTGCACTAATCCCATTAATGAGGGCCCCTGTATCATAACCAAATTACTACCCAGAGGCCCCACCTTTAATACCATCACACTGGATGGAGCTCAGAATTTTCACATACAAATTGTTTTGAGACCACATCCAGCTCACTGCAGTGAGGAATTGGTTGGAGTCACCAACCCACTGAAAATCTCAGTGTCCTGTTTGATTTAATTCTTACTTATATATTCTTATATAAGTATTTGTAGTGCTGATTAGGAAAAAAAATCAATACCAATTATAATGATAGTAAAAATTTCTCTGGAGGTCTCCAGTTCTGTGAACATAACCAATTTCTCCTACACTAACTTGGTTTTTATGGGTAGTGAATCATGGTTTCCAAGTTTCACAGATAACATTCTCCTTTGCATCTCCCATGGTAAGTGGGAGATGTGTCCACAAATTCTAGTTGACAAACAAGTGATAAAGACTACAGAGCACTCATACTTGCACAGCCACACAGTTAGCTACCAACAAAGCCAGAAGGAAAATCCCCGTTACACGGGTCTGCCTGTGTAGTGTTTCCTAGATAACACAAAGTGAAGAAGATTAGCTTAAGAAAATCATAACCTGGAATTTGTTTTGTCTCATTAAACAAATAGTTGAACTGAGGAGAGCTGTTCAAACAGTGCCCTGGGTCACCTGTGTGTCTTCAAGTATTTGTGTTTCCTTCATGGATGCCTATCAAGTGTCTCATACGGATTCATCTGGGAATTTCTCAGAAACATTCACAGCCCTAAAGAGATTCTCACTGTTAAATTGTCCTCAGTTGGTATGTATTGCTTTAGTATCCTTTTCTCTGAGTGGGAGGTTGGACCCAGAGCCCTGTGGATAATGGATGAGCACTCTACCATGGAGCTATATATTACTCTCTAACTCCCCAGCTTTTCTTCTCAAGGATATTGTGGGTACTAGGCAAGGGCTCTGCCACTGAGCAACATACTCAGCCCCAACCCTAGCATCATGAATAGTCTATTTTGTTTGTTATTGTTTTTTTTTTCAGTACTGGGAATCTAATCTAATATTCAGATCTTGTACATGCTAGGTAAATGCCTTACCACAGAGCTATATTGCCAGTACTACTTTTTCAGTTTAATTTATTATTGTTATTAGTATGTGTGTATGGATGAATAATGTATGTGTGTGAGTGTGGGCTTGTGTGTGCCACAGCATGCATGTAGAAGTCAGAACACACCTTTTAGAAAAGGAGCTGGTTTTCTCCCTCTGCCTGGTTTTTTTTTATTTTTTTTTTATTTTTTTTATTTTTTTTTCCTCTGCCTGGTTTTTGAGACAGGGTCTGTCTTGTAGTTTCTGCTGCATTTCACATTGTGAGTTCCTACACCATTCTCCAGTCTCCACCACCTATTTTGAGTTCTGGGATCACAGATTCATACCAGTGCATCCTCCTTCTCATGGAAATCGACTCAGGCCATCAGGCTTATACAGCAAATGCTTTTACCCACTGAGCCATCTCTCCAGCTTAGCCAGCGCTTCTTTTTATTTTGAGTCAGGGTCTCACTAAGTTGTCCAAGCTGGCCTTGAACTCACTGCAGCCCGAGTAGGCTCTGACTGTCAATTCAACAGCTTCAGCATCCTCAGTAGCCAGGATGACAGGCCTGCAGACCCAGCTTGGGTGGTTTTATAAGGCTTTTGCGTGTTTCTTATCATCTCGGAAATCACTCAGGCACTTGTCTCTTCTCTTTCCTTTTATGGATCATACTTGGAATTTGGGGGATAAACAGTTCGATGGACCAAAGCTGCTGCTAACTCATACTCCAGAGACAGAATCGTTTTTACATAATTTTTACTGGCGTACATTAGTTATATATGGCAATGAGTGGATCACTGTTCTTGAAGGAGACAGTTACTGAGTCAAGTTCAAGTGTTAATCAATCCTCCGAAAGAACAGTTCTTGAAATTTGGGTTAATTAATTTTTTTAAATCTTTTCTACTACTTAATTCTATACTTTGCTAATTTACCACTCTGTTTTTGTATTTCTTTATAAGAGGCAAGGGGACTATTACCATACATACATACATACATACATACATACATGTACATATCTCACATCTGTGTGTGTGTGTGTGTGTGTGTGTGTGTGTGTGTGTGTGTGTGGCATGAGCATGTCATGGTGGCATGTGGAAGGCAAAGAACAACTTGCAGGAATCAGTTGACACCTTCTGGGTCAAGTGGGTCCTGGGAATTGAATTTAGGTTGTCAGGCTTGGTGGCAAGTACCTTTACCCAATAGCCATCTCCCTGGCCCCGTCATTGTTAATGATGCATAAATGACTTGTTTATTCTGTTTTAATTTATAGAAATAACACCACAGTCTTAACGTACTTTTCTGATTAATATTTGCTTAAGGCAACGTTGAAAAGAATTTTTTAGGTAATCCCAGGAGTGGCCTTTCTCTATGTTATAAGAGCAAAACCAAATAATATTGCTATCATTTCTCTGTATTAGGGAACATGCTGAAATAATAATAAAAAACTAAATAAAACATCATCAACTAGGATTCAAGGTTAAATATACTATTCATTATTAAATTGGACTCCAAAGTATAAATAAAACCAAGTTTTAATTTAAAAACTGACTTAAAGGACACACATAAAATATACTGGACAGAACTAAAAAGAAGTCAATATGACCTTCATTTCCAGGTGTAATGTAATGAGCCCTAGCAATTGAGTGCATCCTCTGTGAAATAAAAATGCTTGACAAGGGCTGGAAGTGTAGTTCAGTTGGTAGTATGCTTACCAAGCATGCATGAGTCCCTGGGTTTGATCTCCAGCACAGGTCAGGGGTGCATGCTTGTAATTCTAGCAATGGGGAGGTAGAGGTGGAAAGACCAGAATGTCAATGTCACCTTTGGTTGCGTAGTAATGAGGCCAGCTTGAGCTACAGAAGACCCTGTGGTGGCGATTGGGGGAATAGAGGAGGCATTGAAAGGAAAAGATTGGGGCATAGTTTTGGTCAAAACATACCATAGGCACATATGAAATTCTCAAACAATAGACAAAGATTATGAACAAAAAGTTAGTTAAAAAAAAAAAAAGCCGAAGCCAGGCGGTGGTGGCGCATGCCTTTAATCCCAGCACAGAGGCAGGCAGATCTCTGTGAGTTCGAGGCCAGCCTGGTCTACAGAGTGAGTTCCAGGAAAGGCACCAAAGCTACACAGAGAACCCTGTCTCAACCCCCCCCCCCCCCCCCGCCAAAAAAAAAAGCAGAAAGCTACTAGAGAGCTATGGGTGTGACACAGTTGGGACGAGCCAAAATTCTAGAGAGGAAAGGTGTGCGTTCTTTTCACTTGAAGGAGGGCACTTGCCATTTGGGGAGTACACTATGAACCTGCAGAGGTAGAAAGTCTTGGGGACAACAGTGACCAACTTTTTTGGCCATGCATGAATGGAGTATCTACAGAAATAAAATATTGTATTGGTTTTAATATGGGACGAAAACTGGAAATTTAAGTCAAGATGTTTTGAGAAGCAGGTGAAGTGCCCTATAACCTTGAGGCACCTGAGAGATTAAAGACCCACCTGGGAGAAAACACCATGCTGGCCTTTCCAGCAAGAAAGAGTAGGAAGGGCTGGAGAGATGGCTCAGAGGTTAAGAGCACTGGCTGTTCTTCCAGAGGTCCTAAGTTCAATTCCCAGCAACCACATGGTGGCTCACAACCATCTGTAATGAGATCTGGTGCCCTCTTCTGGCATACAGGCATATTGTATACATAATAAATAAATCTTTAAAAAAAGAAAGAGTAGGAAACTCTTGAGATTGGGAGGTCAGAGGCTGGAAATTCTGGTGATGAGACGGATCTCTCCTAGGGCTTCTCAGGACCAAGGACAGAGACACCTTAGGTTGTCACTGCAAAGCTTGGAAATCCATGCCTTAGTAACCCACATGAACCAAAGGTGGAGAGTCTTAACCAGCCACAACCCAGATCTATTGATAATTGCTTTAATCCAAGTACTTACCTTATCAAGAAATGGGAATCTGAGTCTAGTGGGGATAATATATGGACCATGAATGGACTGTATATAAAAACAATGTCTAATACATAATTAAAAATCCAGCCCAGTATTTTGAAGGCAGAGGCAGATAGGTCTCTGTGAGTTCAAGGCCAGCCTGGTCTACATAGTAAGTTCTAGGTCAGCCAAGGTTACATAGTGAGACCTTATCTCAAAAAAAAGGTCTATATGTTCTCTTCTGGCTTCCACAGGTACCTACACAAATGTTGCGTATACTTATACACATACAGGCACATGAATAAAAATAAAAGTAAATCTTAGAAAAACTTAAAACATTTGTTGAAGAAAGGGCTTGGGAGATGGCCTAGCAGGCCAAGCATTTGGTGTGCAAGTATGAGGACTGGAGTTCAGATCCCCAGAACACATGTAAAAACTGGGTGGGAGTGGTGGTCCATCTGTCATTCCCAGTATGTGGGAGTTGGAGTTAGAGAATTCTTGGGACAACCTGAAATGGTGAACTCTGTGTTCTGTGAGACACCCTGCTCCAATATATACGCAACTGTAGAAAAAGCGTCATAGTAAAAATCCACAGATGAATAGGTACCTTCAGAGGGGCAGGAACACAACTTACAACCAACTTGTCAACAGATGTGATGAGCTCCAGAAAAAGAGCGACGATAACTTTTAAGCAGGAAATGAAAATAACTACAAGCCTAGAATCAATTTATTCTAGAGAAACTTTCATTTAAAAAGAAGGCATGATGAATTTCTAGGAAAAAAAAAAGACTGAGAGTATCCATTGTCAGATGTTTAAACAAATAAAGTAACTAATAACAGGAATTCCACAAGCACAAGGAACGTGCGCTCAGACTGGAGCATCCCAGGAAGAGATGAGCTAAGGCAGGCAGGGAAAATCTGGGGGGAAATAGAGATGTGTGCTGGCAGCACAGAGCAAGAAACCAATAACTTACAGATGTTATTGCTGGCAGGGTGAAAACAATGGAGACTGAGTAAAGGATGTAAAGAATTCTAAGGTATCATTGGAAAAGTACGATTTGTGTCGTGTGGTACTAAGGAAAGTGTGGATGCTGAAGTCCAGCGACAACTATGTAGCCACGGAATATTTTCTGTGACACAGACAGCCGTGAAAGAATGGAACAGGGCGGGAGAGATGGCTCAGTGGGTGAAAGAGCTTGCTGGGCAAGCCTGATGACCTGTGTTTGATGTCTGAAACTCACACAAAGAAGCCAGATGTGTTGGTGTGCATCTGTAATCTCAGCACGTCTTATGATAAGATGGAAGACAGAGACAAGAAGATCAGCCAGAAGTTTCTGGGCCAGCCAGCCCTGAGTATGCAGCTCAGCATCAGAAACAAGAGTGGTCCTGCTTCAGCAAGGTGGGGGGACAGTGCTGATTCTCAAAAGCTCTCCTTTGATTACCATGGGTGAACTATGGCACATGGGGGCCCCCACGAATACATGAAGTGTTGGAATAATGAAATAGCTTAATTAATTCAAAAGAGGAAAAAAAGAGCACAAGGGGCTGGAGAGATGGCTCAGAGGTTAAGAGCACTGACTGCTCTTCCAGAGGTCCTGAGTTCAAGTCCCAGCAACCACATGGTGGCTCACAACCAACCATAATGAGATCTGGTGCCCTCTTCTGACCTGCAGGTGTATATGCAGACAGAACACTGTATACATAATAAATAAATAAATCTTTAAAAAAAAAAAGGGCTGGAGAGATGGCTCAGAGGTTAAGAGTACTGAATGCTCTTCCAGAGGTCCCAAGTTCAATTCCCAGCACCCACATGGTGGCTCACAACCATCTGCAATGAGATCTGGCACCCTCTTCTGCATACATAATAAATAAATAAATCTTTAAAAAAAAAGAACACAAAAATGAGATAAACAGAAAACGCTTAAGGTGCTAGTTGCAAGCCTTAGCTTACATGTAATTTTATGCTTATATAATTAAATGCTTATTGAATTAATGGATACAGGAACATATCAGCCTCACAACATAGTCTATACATGGAAGCATAAGCTGTATTTAAATATAGGACAACATACTTTTAATTGATTTGCATATGTGAAAATATGTTTCAAAATAATTTTTTTGGAACAAAAATTTCTTTTCATAGGGGGATATGCAAATATAGAAAACTCCTTTCAACAGGGTAGATAGAAGGTTTATGCCATAACAGATGTTGGGTGAGGCAGCATCTCAAGTTTGAACTTACTCTATGTAAATTATGAGACTTTCAGAAGTGGAGGCAAGAGACGCAATGATTGTCTGCATCTGGAACTAGATCTTGTACACAGAAAGATGGCAATGAGGGGCTGGAGAGATGCTCAGAGGTTGAGATCACACACTGCTCTTGCAGAGGACCCAAGTTCAGTTCCCCACACCCATGTCGGGTAGCTCTCTACTGCCTGTAACTCCAGCTTTAGGGGATCTGACATCCTCGTCTGGCCTCTGTGGGTACCTGCACTCATGTGTGCATACCCATAGCATATATACTTAAAAAAATCTTAAAAAAAGATGTTAATGAGTATTCGTAATTTCCACTTAGCATTCTAGTTCCTTTAGAGGAAGGAATTATGCCATTGTATATATAACTCTGCCTGAAAAATATCTAAAACATTTAATTCTTCGTGATTTACTTTATAGATCACTTCTCTGTTACTTTAACTTGTTTGCCCTTCTGACCTTGGGTAATATGTTGTTCTGGCTTGGTGTATTAGTTTTCTCATTGCTGTGACAAAAGCAACTTAAGGGAGAAATAAAGAGTTTTTGTTGACTTATAGTTAGAGGGGCTATTAAGTCCATTAAGGTGGGGAAAGCCTAGGCAGAGTATGAGGCAGCTGGCTTGTGTTCACAGATGAGTGCTGGTATTTTGTCCTTTTTGTCCAGTCTGGGACTCCATCCTGTGGGATGGTGTCACTCACATTCAGAAGGAGTTTTCCCTGTTCTGCTTACACTCTCCTGCAAATACCCTCATAGACATGCCCAGAAGTGTGTTTCCATGGTAATTATAAATCAAATCAAATTGACAATTAAGATTAGTCATCACAGGTAAGTGAGGAAACTGGGCTTTGATAGTTTAAGGGTTGAAGCATGTGCAGGGTATGTAAGGTCCTAAATTTAGTCCCCAACACTGTGAACAACCCAACAAGCAAACAATAAAATCAAAGCAAACCCAAACCCAACCCAGATAGTATGAAGGAATAGGTACAGGAACGAGTGGCAGAATGCGGGTGTTCTTCTGGCTTGCCCGATGCCTGTGGACTGTACAAACATAGACAACTGTCTTAGCTGTATACTTAAGAAGTCTTAAGGTGGATTTTAAACTTCACTGTATATAGATGGACCATGTTTGAAAAAGAGGAATCTACAAAGCTTGGCCTCTCCTTCCCTGGCAATTACAGCAAAGCCGCTGCTCAGAGCTCCTGGAATCAATATCTCTCTCCTCTGGAACTTGGATTAAATAAACCCAGAGTGAGGACGAGAAGGTGCGAAGCATGGGGATGTGAGTTTTGTTTTCAGAATACTGATTAGAGTCAGGGCGTAGTGCAAGCTTACAGTTTTATGTTGTCTCAGCATCTGCTACGTGCATGAGCTCTTTCTTACACCGGAGGCGGGGTTCAGTCACCTTGATGTGAATCCCTGTTGTATTTTACTCAAGCTGGTGGCCCAAGACACAAATTTAGAAGCCTCTCTCCCCCTAGCAGCGTAAGCCCATGGCTTTCAGGTAGCCTCTTGTGATAAATCTACTCAAGCACCTGCCTCAGAATTTAGTGACCACAGTCCAACCCTTACACCTACTGCCAATCTCTCGTTCTCTCTCCATCCCTCTCCCCCATCTCCCTCTGGTTCGTTATTCCTGTTTCCTTTGACCGGGGACAGAAGCATGTCCTTCTGATGTATTGGTTTTCCTTGCTCAGGATCTTTAAATAAAAATTACTTGGAGATGTATTGCGCTTCAGCCTCCCATTTAATGAACGGGGGTGGGGGGGCTGTCCCAGGTGGGTCTCACCTGGGTGATAGGGAAGAGCACAAGGTTAGGCACCTACCGCTAGAGGTGGTGAAGTCACACAAACTGGGTATGGATCAGACAATTACCGCAAGGGCATCTGCCAGTGTGAACAAGTTTCCCATGTGAGAGGCCCCGGGAAGCAGGTCAGACAGTTAGACATTAGACTGTCCACCAGGGAACAGAAGTGTGAGGAAGACACTGCAAACACACATCACACATGGCCCCTCTTCATTTCCCGGTAAGGCAGGGTCGCTCACTTGCTGCTCTGGTTCTGGAAATCCAGGTTAGCTGAGGGCATGGAAAGCATGCAGTTTCACAATGAATTATTTATATTTCTGTCACCCGAGGACTCCCAGAAAGCAATTGGGTTAATTCACACACTGTATCTCACCAAACAATTCTAAGGTAGAATTTTCTCATAAACTGTGGAGAGTTCTTAATTAGTAATTAGAAAATGATTATACCTTGTAAAAAACACATTTCCTTGATTATATTGATGTGACTATGCAATTACGTTTCAAATTAGTTTGAACAATGTTTAATGTAAGAATTCTCATTCTGGTCCAACCTGCAGGACAACTTGGGCAGGGGCAGGTTGGGGGTCAGCTCAGCAGGAACACATGGTTCCTGATCTTGGCAAGGTTTATTACTATTCTGGGATTCTTTGCAGTACATGGGATGTTAATGAGGGCTTAACTTCATTACGTAGTCTCAACTTTGTACATAGCTCATTTGAAACTACTCCTTGAGTCAAGAGCTTTTATTTTTTATTGAGAATTGGTAGGTTTCATATATTTTGTTGTTGTTATGAATATTATTATGTGTATGGGTGTTTTGTTTGTAGGTGTGTCTGTGCATTATGTGTATGTAGTGTTTTTGGAGGCCAGGAGTGTCAGATCCTCTAGGACTGGAGTTACAAATGGTTGTGAGCCACCATGTGGATTCTGGGAACTGAATCCTGGTCCTCTGCAAGAGCAATCAAATGCTCTTAACTGATGAACCATAGCTTCAGTTCCAGTTTTTATATTTTAATATTATTTTTATTAAATATAATTTATTATTATGTAATGCTATTATAGTACATTTGCATTTCAATATTATTATATGTGATACTGAATAACAGTGTGCATATCAGGCATCTTACAACTGCCTGTGACTCTAGGGGATCTAATACTCTCTTTTGGTCTCTGCAGGCACCCATACCCACACTCATATAAATAAAAATAAATCTTTTAAATAAAAGAACATATTGTAGGATACATTATGTTGATCATACTAAGAAGGAAAATTAGAAGGAAATAATAATAAAGCAAACTGTTCTAAAATATATCAATCCAAATGAACACAGTTGTGGAGAGTTGACAAAGAGTAGGGATTTGGTAGTGCTCAATAGTGATACTTTGTGGGTGTATTTTAGACAGAGTCTCACCACGTGGTCCAGGCTGGCCTGGAACTCACAATCCTCCTGCCTCAGCAGAAGTGCTGGGATTGTAGGCAAGTGCTGCTGTACTCAGATTCCAAATAGTGATGCTTTGGAGAATGAAAAAGAATGCAAATTAGATGGGGGATGTTGGGACAGTGAATTTAAGTAGTGTTTTCTACACACACACACACACACACACACACACACACACACACACAC
>CABHPP010130360.1:0-17732 GCA_902168425.1 Peromyscus attwateri | reverse complement strand
GCACCTGTGTAGAGTGAGGAGTGCACCTGTGTAGAGTGAGGAGGGCCCCTGTGCAGAATGAGGAGTGCACCTGTGCAGAGTGAGGAGTGTACCTGTGTAGAGTGAGGAGGGCCCCTGTGCAGAGTGAGGAGTGCACCTGTGCAGAGTGAGGAGTGCACCTGTGTAGAGTGAGGAGGGCACCTGTGTAGAGTGAGGAGTGCACCCATGCAGGATGAGGAGTGCACCCATGCAGGGTGAGGAGGGCATCAAGCTTAGTGTTGGCTCCATACTGGGTTGGATTCAGAGACAGAGGGTTGAAAGGAGATTCTTCGCAGAGCATAGACCAGATATGGATAAAGAGTGTCTCTATGGTGGATGTCAACATGGGACCTTAGTGTAGGGTAAGAAGAGCATCCTTGCCTGGTTGTGGATGTCCTGGCATTGGGTGTAATGGTCCAATAGCCCAAGGAGAGTGTCTGTGCAGAAGGCAGAGCTGGTATGAGTTTCAGAGACTGGCAAGGTAAGGATGCTGTCTACCTGGTGGGATAGCTCTGTGTGGCCACTCAGTACCTTCCAGGGTGATGAGGGCTTCTATGCAAGGAGATGACGTTGGTGGAGTTCCAGTGCCTCAAGGGTCAGGAGTCAGAGCACAAGCGTGGTGTAGGAGGCCTTCCTTATTCATGACATGAGAGCTTCATCAAGGTGTTTGGCCCTGAGAGGGAACATCCAGCTAAAGGGAGGAAGGTATCAGTGCAGGGCACACAGGCTTGACCTGAGGGCTGGAGCCCATCCTGGAGAGACAGGCAGCTTAGTGATGGGCAGCATCCAAGAGACTATTATCACTTGAGAGCTTTTAATAAGATAAAGAACACAGATTTTTCCCCCACAGAAATTGGTTAGAAATGCTGAAATTTGGGAAAGAAATGAAACTAGTGGTGACATTACATTAAAATAAGGTGATAGTGTGAACCCTCGGTTTTCAGTATGTTTGGATACAAAAGCAAGAGTATATCTAGAAACATGAAGTCTGTGTGTGTGTGTGTGTGTGTGTGTGTGTGTGTGTGTGTCTGTGTCTGTGTGTCTAGCAGGCCCCAGAGAGTTAAATTTTACTACCTCAGATAAAAACGTCCAAGTCCGTTGATTCCACAGGCTCCCCATCAAGCCTTGCGCTGCTGGAGGCTGGTCCTCAAGGCAGCAAACCACATGCCGTTTTTCTTGTTGTGAGGATGAACATGGGAGTAACAAGAGGAGATCTGAAGAAGAGCTGAAGCCTGAGCATGTGGGTGTCAGCAGGAACCTATCTCCAGGAGGGACTCAAATGATCCCATTATTAGCAACTAGTTTAAGTTCCCCTCTCGTATATTGTGATCCATTAATTCTCCCAACTGTTGCCAACAGTGCTGTGAATCCAGGAAGCTCCTGCTGAGCAGTGCAGGGATCAAGGGAAGAGAGGCATAAGGAGAGAGACAGCCTCCTCCCACAGCTGCTAACCAGAGCTGTGTCAGGATGTGGTCAGTGGCCCAGTGAGTGGAGAGTGCCCATGAGTGAGTTATGAAGACAGTGGGAGCAGAGAGCTCAGAGGAGCAGCTTCAGAAGGACCAGGATGTGAGCTTTGCCTTCCCCCTGCAGGAGGCAGCTGAGAGGGAAGTGGGAGCCCACACAATGGTGAGGGGCCAATGGTCCTCTAGAATGTGGTGTCAGAACTTGGCTGTTCAGTCAAAATGGATGTTGTCATGCCTCAAGTGTTTGCTCATGTTGTCTGGTTCGTCTGAAACCACATTTGCATACAGAAGCACATGATTTATGTGTGCTGCAGAGTGTCTTAGGACAGAGTTCTCTCACAACGTGGTTCCTCTTCCCCCTCTTCCCTATGACTTTCCATCCCCCTTTGAGTTCCCACTTTATAGTACTTACATATCGTGCTGAGTACGTTTGAACCCTACAATTCTTATTTTCTTGTTTTAAGATGTTGCATTTCTGTATGTGACCCGAGTGATTCTGTGTTGTGGTTTCTCATTCTCATGTGGTATATCCCAGCAGGAAATCTCTCATCTCTTACACAATGGTGTGATATGACAAATTATCGCCATGGTGCTATAATCCCAAATTTTAAGATGGGGAACTGAGAATACCAGATGTTAAATTAGTTGCCCAAGGTATAATAAGTAGAACGTGTGTATATTTTAGTTAGTTCCTCAGGTTGTAAATCATTCCATTAAGAAGGGCAGATGCACACATGGGCTCACAGAGACTGTGACAGCATACATTAGACCTGCACAAGCTCAAGCCAGACCAAATCCCAGCATGGAGGAGGGGATGTGGGCACAGAGTCCCACCCCTAACAGAGATGCTCTTCCCAATTGATAGCTTCTGGAAGAGGAAAACCAGCTTCCCCTAGTGAAGTGTCATTAGGTATATCAACCACACTCCAGGGCAGGCCCCATGCTCAGGAGTAGTGGACAAACACAAATGGACTCCATGGTTTTTGTTCTTTTAATGAGAGAAAATAAACATGAAGTTGGGTGGGTAGGGAGCTTGGGGAAGATCTAGAAGAAGTTGAGGACAGGAAAGAATATGATCAAAATATGTTATATTGGGATCTCAAAGAGTAAATAAAATGTTATTTAGAAAAGGATAGAACTATCGGCCCATAGTACTGACAGGAAATATTTTCATCAGATAAGAAAGCCTTAGAAAGGGTGTAGGAATGGTTAAATAGAGGTGAGCCTTTGGGATACTTGTCTGCATTCTACATAATACAAAAAGGTGCTGTGGGATGAGTTTTCAAGGGAAAGCCAGAGATTCAAGTGGAGGAGAAGCTGCATGCGTAGTGGGGGAGGGGTAACTTGGGCACACATGACCTTGATTTCCACAAAGTTCACTCGCTGCTTTCAGACTCCTATTGCCTCTATCTCTTTTCAAAGTATTGTGAGAATTACCCTCATCCTTTTCTCTTTCGGACTCTGGCACATAGAGGAACCCAGTGGCAAGAAGGGATTTTATGTTGTGCTAAATTATCACCCAAACGTTAAAGGATAGGGCTTGAGTGACGTCTCTTATGATGGTTATTATAGTCAGTTTGTGAGATGATGCAGCTGTCTTATGAATCAAACATTCTCTATGGACACATGACATGGTTGGAGTGGAATCCATAATCATGGAGATAGCTAGAGAGGTCCTCATTTGGTCCTCTTAGGGATCAAATGTAAGTGCTTGGCATTGTATCAGTAAGCCAGTGTCTTAATAATCTCTCTCTCTCTCTCTCTCTCTTTCTCTCTCCCTTTATCTCTCTCTCTCTGGAGTCAGGGTCTCACTATGTAGCTCTGGCTGTTCTAGAACTCACTATGTAGACCAGGCTGGTCTCATACTCACAAAGATCCTCCTGCCTTTCCTTCCCGAGTGCTGGGATTAAAGGCATTTGACCCTGCACCCAAACTCTAGTAAATTCTCCATGTCTGCAGAATTTTATGCAGTTGGGTCAGAGACTCTTCCATTTATGAGAACGCTGGCTCACATTTGTCCTCATTCATCCATTTTCTCATTCATAAAAGAAGCATTTTCTCCCCGCAGGCCCTATTGCAGAGGGCCTTTTGTGCACACACGGAATGCACACGTCTCTCTGCTAAGGTCTGTCTGATCTAAGGTTTTACTCACTGATTGGATGCTGTGGTTCTGCCCCCGTCTGCTGTTTGTCTTTCCTCTTTGGCTTTGTTGATGTGTAACTGACAAATAAACTTCTGTGTGCTTAAGATACCGATGTGCTGATCTGATGCATGTATATACTAGAAAATGATTACAGGTTAGCCAACACATGCATTACTGAAGACAGTGGCCATTTATTTGTGTTTGTGCAGAAAGAACACTTAAGTTCTTCCTAAACAAATTCCTGTCACGCTGTAATACTATTGACTGTTGCCACCACGGTGCACACTGGTCTCCAGAGCGTCTCTTGGATCTGAATTTTCAGTTCACCATCATCATCCTATTTCTTCCAACACCCAGCTCCTTGAAATTGCTATTGACTTTCTTCCTGTGAGATTTCCTTGTGAAGATTCCACACAGAAGTGGGATCTTATCCACACCTGGCCATCCCAATGTGACCCCAGAGTTCCTGCAACTGTGCCCTTCATTAGTTGCTCATTTCCTGACCACAATCAAACTCAAGTTCTTTCTACGCAGGTTTCAGTTTCATGTGTTTTCAGATTTACAAGTTCACTTTCCAGAGAAGAAGCTGCACAATAATTCTGGGGGGACTTTTTATTTTCTTCCTTAGACAAGATTTCTCTGTGTAACCCTGGCTGTCCCAGAATTTGCTGTGCAGAGCAGACTGGCCTCAAATTCAGAGATCTGTCTCTCAAGTGCTGCGATTAAGTGTGTGGGCCATCACCACCTGACATCTGGGGGGACTTTTATTTTGTTTAAAGTGAGCTTTCCCCATTATTGTTTCTACAACAGAGATGGAGTGGAGGAAGCAGAAAGGTCCCACTTCACTAAGCTCCTCTGACTGCACAGTAGAGTGAACTTGAAGTGTAGCATCGCCCTAGTATTCAGTGTTGTATGGCTTCATGCTACTCTGTATATAATGTGCTCTTTAATTTTCCTCAGAGCACTTTTAAATACACAGATATATCACAAAATTAAATAAGGTCTGTGTTTGCAGGGTGATATTAAACTGAAAACTACCAAGTGAGCCCAGGCCAATGAATGGTCCTGTAATAAACACTGAATTGGCAGTTACTTTAAGCCCCAGGGTTTGGGTAATTCATCAGCCCCCTCAACTGAAACAAGTTTTTAATTGTATTACATGCTTTGAACTAAGTTTCTACAAAGCACATTCAATCACTTCTATTTCTACAAAGTTGAACAATTTCTAATGTACCAAACACCCCTTAATATCATGATCGTCCTGCTCGGGTCTTGAGTGCTGGGATCAGGTGCTGCCCAAGTAATGGGAAACAAGTGTCACTTTTGGTTCCGAAGTGGAGCAGAGGTGTCAGGAGAGGAGAGACCTGTGGTTTGTAATTTAAACCACACTGGGGCAACAGGGAACCGTTTCAATCCAGCCTTTCCTGGACAGTTCCCACAATGCCAAGGCAGGGATGATTCTCTGGACTAGAGAGGAGCTGTTTGTGTTCTTGGAGACAAAGGGCCAGGAGCCAGGAGGATTCTGATCACCTGAGGCCATCCCAGGAGCCCAGTCTCCTGTCACATGGCGCCCATGCCTCCCCACAGCAGCTGTTTCCGTGGTGTGTGTGTGGGAGCTGCTACATCTGGCTGAAATATTCGGAGCTTGGGTTTATCTGCAGATGATGTCCTGTTTTAGCCCTGACGCTTGCTAGAACAAACCCAGGGGAAAGGACAAAGCCTCCAAGGGAAGGCTAGGACTGTGGCACTGTTGAGTGTCTTAGCTCTTAGACCTACTTCTCTGGAAAAAATCTGTGGGAGGGGCTGGGTCAGGCTTTCCTTTTCTGTTACTGGAGTTCTAAGAAATGTTTACTCAGACTTACTATTAATACTTGTGCACTGGTATCTGTATAATTGAACTGCTGTGCGTTGGAGAGGCCTCTCCAATCTCTGGACCTTCCTTTGCAGCTATTTGCACGTTTTGCAGAATAGTCAGTATTTCCAAGCATCCCTGTGAGTGTCTGGGGTTAGATACTGAAACTTGGCTTTCTGTCTCTTGCATAGTCTCAGCTTGACTTGATGCCTGAAAAGGCACCCAGCAGCAAAAGCTGCTCAGACCACAGACCAGATGCACAGTGAGATAGGAAAGTGCTAGGCACTGGGCTGGGTCCTTTGTACCACTGGGGCTCCATTTCCAGCTCCCCAGGCACCTCAGGAAGGGCACTGTGTGAAGATGAGGTGTGAGGCTGCCACCACACCAGAGCCTCTGTCCTGGATGAGCACTGCTGGGTGGGAGCAGAGAGTGGTGAACCAGGTGGAGAAGGGCGTGGTCACCCTCCTCCCCAGCAGAACTCAGATCTTCTGGTCTGTGTAGGGCATGGCTTCTCAACTTGTGGGTCACGATCACTAGGAGGCTTGAATGACCCTTTGGCGGGGTTCGCCTAAGAACATTGGAAAACACAGACATTTACGTTGTGATTCATAACAGTGGCAAAATTACAGTTATGAATTAGCAACGAAAATAATTTTACAGTTTGGCGTCACCACAAGATGAAGAACTGTATTAAAGTGTGGCAGCATTAGGAAGGTTGAGAACATATGGTGTGGCGCCCTCAGGGATGCTGAGCAGAGGGAGGCAGAGGCGCCTGCATGCCTGAAGCGCTTCCCTCTGTCCAGGCCAGGCTCCTGCGGCAATGTGTGCCTGCTCTTCCTTGCACCTGTTGCGGCCTCAGGGACTGTGTACACTGCCCCTCACCCTGCTGGCCCTCTGCACCCTGCTCAGGGTTCACTGGATCGGGTGGCCGCACAGACTGAGCAGACTGTCCTGGCATCCCAACAGCTCTTTCTGTGCAGGAAGATGCAGCCTCTTCCTCCATGGACCTCTGACTGGCTTAGGTCTGAGCATGGAGTCTGGATCCAGTGCTTTCCACCCCCTGTTGCTGTGCTCACAGGAAAGCACCGCTCAGAACCCAGAGTCTGCAGAGCCTGTGGGCTCTGGCCTCTCCACACTTAGCAGATGCGCCCAAGGATCTCAGGATGACTGCAGGTTGCATGACCCAGCCACTGAGTGCTTAACAGCAGACACTGCATTCTTCAACCCTTAACTTTCACCATTTGCTTTTAAAGAATTTCCAGTTCTTCACAGAAATTCTCAAAATTGATTTTTTCTTATGGCACATTAAACATATTTATTTCAAACTGTAAACCTGAAGAAAAAAAAAAACCAACTCCATGTATTTAAAAACTTTGTGTTGTGGTTTCATTCTGTTAACTTTGAGTCTTGCAGGAGGAGTTTGATGGCCTACTGATCTTTTTCAGAGGGGAGTTACTTCTGCCCCCCAAGGCAGCTGAGGGCTCCAGTGCTCTTCAGCCACCTAAACCATTTTCACAAGTTAGATGATTCAAGCTGAGCTGCTGGATCTGGAACTGCCCTTCTGTTTCTGGTTGGCCTTTATGTCTAGGCTGTAAGGATCCAATTCAACCCTAGGGCAAATAATAGTGATTAATGAGGTTATTTGAGTCAAAATGAATGTTCTTTTTTTTTAAACAAAGTGTTTGAATATTTACAGAAAAATTAGAAAACATATGCTCTTTTGAGAGGAGATGCAAAATTAGTTCATACTGTTTATATTAAGGAACTCAATCTTTAAAAAGTACTATTTATAATTTTTGCTTGAAAGTATTTATGAAAGAAAATCCATCAAAGAGTTCAGAGCTTACATTAGAACATGAAGAGGGTCTGTGACCCCTGCCAGCCTAGGCATATCATCTTGACTGGCTTTAGCTTCCCACATCATGGCTACAATTTTCCAGCCTCTGAGGAAGGGAAAGAAGGACAATCAAGGTCACACATCACACTGTTCTTCCTCCTGTTATGTTAGGTTTTTCTTTTCTACACCAATCCTCATATAAAGAGCAGGATAAATCTCGTTTCAAAGTCCTGCAGAGGGATCACGCATTAAGGACTCAGTTTTATATCTAGCCCCCTGGAAAGGCTAAAATGTTTTCTATTCATCTGCACACCTGACTTGGACCTGTCCATGATTGCGCCTGTTCCCTGAGCTTTCCATTTTCCCTTACCACTTTGCCATCTTTGATTTTATATTTTATCCATGGCTTTTCTCCTGTTGGACTTTGTTCTATCACCTCATCGCTTTATCAAGGTGATGTGGAGCATAATCTAGAAACACAGGACAGAAGGATGGAAGGAAGCAGACAGTGGAGTTCAGGGTTCCCAGTGAGCCAGAGTAGACAGCACAGGCAGAGTTCACACAGATGAGGAAAAGCAAAGGCAGCCTTAAGCTGCTTCTCTAGTGCAGCTGAGGGGAGTGTTTTCTCTCTCTGCACAATCAGATGATCCAGTCCTTCAGTGTGCATCTCTTCCTCCCTGAGGAAGGAAGTGGAAACACATGGTAATGTGCTATAACCACTTCCTCATTCCCTCTTTATGACTAAATCACCCATGCACTCAAGCCAGCCCTGGCTGAACTGTTCTGGCCTTTAAAATCTTGTTTCTTAATGTCTGTTTCAAAACTTTAAGACACCAAAGAAAGAAGTAGAGGAAGAAACCAGAAGATAGAAAGATCCCTCCTGCTTGAGGATTAGCAGGGTTAATGTTGTGAAAATGGTCAGCCTATCAAGAGCAATCTCCTGAGTCAATGTGTAACCCTTAATGTTTTAACACAGTTTTCTCAGAAGTTGAAAAAATAATATTAACTTTCATCTGCAGATACAAAAGACCCAGGATAGCCAAAACAATCTTGAACACCAATGATAAAAACAAAACAAAACAAAACCCTGAAGGAGACATCACTGTCCAAGATTTAAAGTTATACCACAGAGCTACAGTAATAAAGACAATATAGTACTGGTATAAAAACAGACTAAAAAAGCCACCTCAGTTCTGACAAAGAGGCCAACAACACAGGTTGGAGAAAGGACAGCATCTCTAACACACGGTGCTGATCACACTGGATAGTTACATGCAGAAGAACAAAACTAGATCCTTATTACTGATCCTGCACAAAACTCAACTGCAAGTGGATCAAGGACTTTCACATAAGATTTCAGACCCTGAATCTGATGAGGCAGAAAGTAGGGGATATGCTTGACTTCAATGGCACAGGAAAAGACTTTGTGAACCACTCCAATCATCCAGGCATTAATACTAACAATTAATATTTGGGACCTCATGAAACTAAAGTCTTCTGAAGAGCAAAGGTGTCCATAGAGTGAGGAAAATAATCTCTACCAACTATACATCTGACAGAAAGTTACTATCTAGAATATACAAAGAGCTTTAGAAAACGGAAAGCACTCCCCTAAAAGGAAAGGAAATGAACAACCCAATAAAAAAGAAAGAAAACAACTTAAGAAAAATCCTTAGCCACACAATTTAAAAATTCTTTGTGATTTTTTCTCACCCCAGTCAGAGTGATTAATGCAAAAAAAAAAAAAAAACAACAACAACAATGAAACCCAGCAGCAACAAATGCTGAGTTGGATGTGGGAAAAGGGGAACACTTATTCACTGCCAGCAGGAGTGCAAACTATAGTAATGTCTGTAAATATCAGTGTGGAGGTTTTTCAGAAAGCTAAAAGTAATGGCTGACACACGATCAAGCTGTACCTCTCTTGGGCATTTATCCAAAGGACTCCGTATCCTAATCTATAGATGCATGCTCATCCATGTTCATTGCTGCTCTGCTCACAATAGCCAGAAGGAAGAAGCCAGGATGTCCAACAGCTCATGAATGAATAGTGAAAATATGTATTTACACAATGGAATATTATTCAGCTGTTTAGAAAGATCAACTTACGAAATTTTCAGGTAAGTGAATGACGTGGAAACATTCATTCTGAATGAGGAAAGCCAGACTCAGAAAGACAAATGTTGCACATTTTTCCTCAGTTGTGGATGTTAGCTTTGAATCTTCAGATATGTGTTTTGTTTGTAACACCTATAAATGTCAGGAAATTTCTAAGGGGCCAGGAGAAGGGTCTTTCATAGGCAGAGCAATAGAATGTAGTGGTGTAAAGGGTTGAAAGGGAATAATGAAACAGGAGGGTTTATGTTGGGGTCAGGGAGAGGAGGATAGGTAAGTGCAGTAATATAGGATGGATAAATAATACTAAAGACCTTTGGAAAAAGTCATATGGAAACATATTACCATAGGGGATTTCTCAAATATACCTATGCATACACACACACACACACACACACACACACACACACACACACACACACAGAGTTAAAATGGAGTTACTCTATAAAGGAAACAGTGTCTATACTAGACAGGGCTAGTAAACAAAAGCCCAGTGGCAGGAATGTATGACTTCTTTTTAGTTGTGGGTCCGGTAGACTCCCAAACATCATAGGTTCTTGCTATCATTCTTGACTACTCTTCAGAATGCTTTTCTTAGTTTTAATTTACTTTATTATTTTTGACATGTTTCATTGTTCTATCCATTGATGTGGTACAATTATATAGGACATTTTCGTGTACCTACAGAATACTCGCTGAGCTCATTTCCCACATACTCCCTGACTTTGCTCTTCCTCTCTCTGGTGCCTCCCATCAATCCCTCTTTCCTCTAGAAGATTTTACTTCTGTTTCAATGTCCTGTGTGCAACCAGAGTTTATGCATCTGTCTAAAATCTTAGAATCACAAAGGAGAAACATATGCTGTATTTTATGGTGAGATTGGTTCAATCCAGTTAATAAAATTATCCCTACTAGCATACATTTTCCTATAAATGTTATAACTTTGATTTCTTTATGACTGAAAATTCCATTGTACACATATACCACACTTTGTTTATCCATTTCTCTGCTGTTGGGCAATTGTTTGTTCTATAACTTAGCCTTTGTGAACAATGCTCCAGAATTTTATGATAAGACCCTGTTACTGCAGACCACATAAAAAAAATCAAGTTGTCATTGACCTAGAAACTTCATCTCTAATGTCTAGCTATCATAATACTGGAAGGTGTTATCCATGCTACTGAAGAAGAAAAGTAATCATCAATCTTATCCAGCTCTGAACCCTGGGAGCTACAATTACAACTGACCTGGCATGACCTGCCCCTGGTGCAATAGTGGCTGCAACATCATGACAGCAACCAACAACTCTCTGATTAGATTTACGTTTTGTTCCATAAGACGAAACACACACCTGAAACCATTATTGGGCAACAACCTATGGTTAGACAGATCATAGGCCATAGGGGAGAATCTATTACTATTATTTAGGTAAGGGACATAGTATACTGACTCTTAAAGATTTATCATTAAACCTCTATCAATGTATCAACATTCTTCTGAGAAGTTTCAATTTGCTGTAGATGATGATTAACACTGAGACCCAAAACTGGCCAAGGTACAGTGAATAAGCAGAATGCCCGCCCCTAAATGGGACATATATACCACAACTCCTTTCCCTACACAGCTCAGGGAATATTGTGGAAGAGGAACTATGGTGATATTTTATTTGTATAAAATGTGATTTTATTTGCATGTTAATAAATAAAGTTGCCTGGGGTCAGAGCTAATAGCAAGCCATAGCAGAAGCTGGGCGGTCGTGTTGCATGCCTTTAATCCCAGCTCTTGGGAGGCAGAGCTAGGCAGATCTCTGTGTGTTCAAGGATACAGCCATCATGGAGACACACGCCTTTAATCTCAATACCAACCATAGAAGACCTGGAGGTCTGTACAGACAGGCAGTGACGAGGAGGTCATGTGGTTGGGTTTACAACCAATGAGAAGGCAGAATAGAAAGTCGATAAAAAAGACAAACAGACAGGAAGTAGCTCTCTTGCTGAAGAGGACAGTAGCAGCAGTGAAGGGTAAGGTTTTTAGCTCTTAGCTCTGACCTCTTGGGCTTTCATCTCTGCATTGGCTCTGTGTTTCTTATTTAACAAGATGGTTACATCTACAAGGAACAGAAAATTTAAGAGCCAAATGTGATGGATGACTGTAAGGAAACAGTGTCTTTTGGATAGAGCAGAGCACCTGAATATTTGGACTCACAGTGGTTGTTACAGAATGCACAAGCCCAAGTCATACCAAATCCTATCATGGGAGAAACCCAGTCTCAACATTGTTTCTAGGCTCTGGATATTATGAATAACACTGCTATGAACATAGTTGAGCAAGTGTCCTTGTGGGATGATTGATCATCCTTTGCGTATATGCCTAGTATTCTTCCAGGGATTCTTATGTCTCTACTTCATTTTGACTGGTGTAAAAAAGAATCTCAAAACTGTTTAAATTTTTATTTCTTTCATGGATAAGTATTTTGAACACATTTTTAGGTATCCATTGGCCATCTGTATTTATTCCTTTGAGAATCCTCTGTTCAGTTCATGAGTCCTGTTGGGAAAGATTTTTTTTTATATTACTTATCCTGTAAGCTGTCTCTCCATCCTGCTAATTGTTTCTTTTGCTGTTTACACCACGGTTTTTTGAAGATATTGTTAGCAATGCTTTAGCTAGATAATGTAAAGTGATTTGAAGTAGTTTGCACAATTGATCAAAAGTGTTTGTATAATTCTCTGTGGAAGGATTAAACTTTGATGCTCTTGACACATTTTCCTGTGGGACCTACAGTGTAGGTAGTCTGTCTTTCTACCTATTTATAGGTTTGTGCAAGTGAGTGCCATTCACTAATATTATAAGAGTGACATTTTAATAACCACTATATTATTCATTTATTTGTGTGTGTGTGTGTGTGTGTGTGTGTGTGTGTGTGTGTGTGTGTAGATGGACGTGGAAGTTAGGACAATGTGTAGGAGATGGTTCTCTCTTACCATGTTCAGGGATTGAAGTCGGGTGGTCAGGGTTGGTAGCAAGCACCTATCCCTGCTGAGCCACATCACTAGCCCTGAACACCGTATTAAAATAGAGTAGTATATTTCATGCTCAGCTACTCTGTGCTCTTCGCTCCAGAATGAGGAAACACATGGAAGGATTGAAGCAGAATTAGCCTTAGGCAGACCCTAAGCACAAATAAAATGTGATTAAGAAATAAGAGTTTGATGTTGTAAGCCAGTTAGCTACTGGGATGGTTGTGGATACAGTATACATAATTCATGAACAATGTGGTTTTCTTCCTAGGGAGACAGAGGTAACTTTAGAACTCAATTTTGTATAAGGAGTTTGGATGATAGAGACTGTGGAATAAGTGGTTACAGTGGATTACAGTCTGTGCATGAATCACAGGGACCCTAAACCATGTAATGAAGAACTACTAATTCTCTTGTTCTTCTTCTATCCTTTAAAAATACTATTTTCCCTTTCCTTACTAAATAATGCAATTTTGAGTAAAGTATTATACAGGACAAGGCAGAGTAGGCATCCATGGGAGGGTGGGGTGTGGGGAAGCAATGATCTGTCTGTGCAGAGGGCTGGCTTGACAGCAGAAATGGAGCCTGAGCAGTGAGGGGAAATGTGTCTTGAATGGGGGGTGAGTCCACAAGCAGCAACCTGGTGTGAGACTTCAGAGCCTGAGAGGTGACAAGGTCAGCTATGTCTAGAGTGGGCAGGTGCAGAGCCTCTGAGCTCAAGCAGGGTGAGAAGACATCCATGCTTGAAGCCCCTTCTTATGGGAACTCAGAACCCTGAATGAGTGAGTGAGCCGAGGGTCCTCAAGGACAGCCTGGTGTGACACCTCAGCACTTGAAGGAGATGAGGGTGGGCCCCAGTGCAGTGTTAGCTTCAAGTCAGGTTGGGGTCTGGGGACTCAGCTTTCCTCAAAGAGTGTAAACCAGGTGTGGGTTCCAGGGACCAGGGAAGGTACAGAATGTGGGAGTGCAAAACACAAGGTGGGAACTTAGTGACTTTCAAGAGAAGGAGGAAATCCTTGCTGGGGTGTGTAAGAACTGGGCTGTCAGAGTTCAGGCAGGTTAAGGGGAGTATCCATGCCTCAGATAGAGCTGTCGGCAGTTCCAGAGATACTGTCCTCATGAGATGGGACAATCTAAGGTGTATACTAGATGCCTTTGGGTTGAAGAACTCTTCTGTCCTTGGGGGCGACTTGAGTGTGGTGTTAAAGCTTCAGGGAGGCCAAGAGGCAGCTCTACAGAGACCAGGAGTAGGAATCACAGCACACGATGGGAAATGGAGGCTTTATTGTAGAGGTCAGCTCAGACCGAGTGTCAGAATCTCAACTCTGTGAGGAGTTTGACTTCTCTAATGGCCTGGTTCCTCTTTTCCATTCCTTCCTGTTTTCTTCTCCCGCCCTTTGAATTCTTGGTATTTCTACGATTGTATAATGGTCCTGGGTGCGTTCTCTGCCTGTGATTCTCCCTTTGCAGGTCACGGGACTGGACCTCATGCTGCAGGCTCTGGGCAGTTGTCTGTTATTTCCTCTCATCTCTAGCTGGTATCGGGACAATTTGCTGCCACGTTTGTTTCTTGTTCAGGATCTATTTTAAAGAAGGGATAACGTACATTTTCTGAGGGCAGGGGAAGAATTCTTCTCAACATGTTTTCAGAAAACATTTATATTAACACAAACTTCAAAAATAAATTTGATTCCTCAGACCTCAATGCAGACTCTCCTCCAGGTAAGAAAACATTTTCTGCTGCTCCTAGTGAGTGATGATGTAAACAACAAAGATAATGTTAGCCTCTGGCCATGCCTCTGGGTCACTGGAGTCTCAACCAAGTGTGTTGCCTGTAGACAAATGTGAAGGGTTGTGGGACTGTACAATGGAGAAGAGAAGGTGTTGTCTTTTACCATTTAGAGAAAATCCCACAACCCATGTTACTGTATCTTTTTTACATATAAATACACATAAATATGTGTAACAAATTGTTTCAAAGTTAAACCATGGCATACTGAGTTCCCCCTCTATCTGGTGACATGTCATAGTCTGTTGGCATCCAGGTGTTGAGTATCTTCTTTCACTCTCTCCCGCCTGTGATGGGGACAGAACCCAGGACCTCACCCATGGTTGGGAAGTATTGTAACTCTTTTAGAAGTTGTGACTAAAAATGTGGTAACTCTACCATAAAATGTGACTTCTTGACTATTGCATATTTGAAGTTGGAAGCAAGCTGGAAGTCTTTAAAAGTATATAATAAATACTATGCGATCATAATAAAACTAATAAAGAAGACATAATGATATAGAATAATGTTCATCGAAATGTGTTGGTACAAGCCTGTTGTCACAAAACTCAGGAGGCTGAGACATGGGGTGTCTGTGAGTTTGAGGCCAGCTTGGAATATATAATGCATTCAAGGTCTGCCTGGGGTACATGCCAAGACACTGTCTCAAAATAAAACAAAAATAATAAGGAAAAATTATGATATAATGTCAAAAAATGATAGTTTCTAATCAGTATTTATGATGTTCCAATCTTATAAAATATACATTTATATGTAAAAGCTTTAAGCATGTTGGAAAGATACATACCAAAATACTGACAACAATCATTGTCAATGTCAGGAATGAGTGATTTTATTCACATTGTATTGTTTCTATAATTAACAATTTAATACATTACATTATTAATATAGTATGTAATGCATAAATAATATAATTATTTCCTATTTGCTTTTTCCTATTACTTTAAACAACATGTTATTAGTGTTAATCATGCACAAAAAGAGAAGAATAGGAGAAAGAAGAGGAAATAGGAATAGAGCGCAAGACATGAGTTTGGTTTGTCTTTCAGCTCCTCAAAAGAAGATCACAACTCATGAAAGCTGTCATAGATTCTCCAAGGTCCTCCTCACCTCATTCACAGTCTATTTCCTGCTGTTGACAACCTTATTCTCTGTTGCTCTGATCAGTAAGTATGGCAGTGGGAGAAGTAAACAAGAGAAGGAAAGGGACCCGTCAGACAGACGGCAACCCAGGAACCTGAGACAGACACTTTCTGGGGAGATGGATGACATTGGGAATTTTCCCTGTTTCAGAATAACTCTTTTGTAAAAGTCATTCATTCTCACTAGAGAAGCAAGTGCATGTTTGTTGGTGGCACAGTGTGAAATCCTGGGCATCTATATTAGACTCCAGTACCAAAGACAAACCTTATTTCCACATCATTTGGATGCATACACATTAATATTTGGAATGAGGAAGGTGATGAGAAGAGATGGACAGAGCTATTCCAGAGACAGTGCTCCAGTGAAGTTCCTTCTAATCATTTAATTTTTGTTCCAGATCGTGTGAGTCCTAGAAGCTAATTTAGAAAATAGTGGATTTCTTTGCAGATTGGCTTTCAAATCTATGAAAAATTGAAAAGTATAAATGGTATATTTTATGTAGGTGTTTTATTCATTCATTAAATAATTAGTAATAACCATTTACTATATATTAGGCAGCATGTAGAGAGTCCAGAAAGATCTACAGTCCCCAGTCTCAGGAAATTTAGAGTAGAGTCAAGTGAATCAGTACTTTAAAAATTGCATGGGAAATGCTCTGCAGGTGAGAAGTAAGGAGTAAACACAGGGAGGCTAAGAAAAGCTTGGAGCAGATGACACCTAGACCTGTGTGTGCCAGGAATGTCATAGACATGTGGGGGCATGGGAAATATGGGCAATTATAAGTACACATTACTGTCATGTATACTGCTACATGGAGAAATAAGCATGAAACTGTAGCAGACAAAACTGGACTCAGATCATAAAGTAGTGCATACCATATTACACATGCATCCCCTCTAAATGTTATTTTATTTAGTAGTTGTTGCTGGACCATTACCCAACTTAAAACTTGGTAGGTTCTTTGAATTATTTATTTAATTCTTGCTTGGTGGCTTCACAGAGACTGTTCTCTCTTGGGAGATTCCCATGGCCCTAGGTGAACTTTCTCATTCTCATGGAGGCATGCATCAGTTCAACTCAGCTTCCTATGACAAATTCAGACTTGCAGGACAGATGGAGGCAGTAAGCCAAGCTCTACATGGAGCTAATACATATTTGCCTTTGTATATTTTAGTGGCCAAAGAACTCTCAACGGCAGCTCAGATGAGGTGATGTAGACATAGACCAGTCTCTTGAGTAGGGAACTGCAAAGGTATAGTCCAAGTGGATATTTACATAGGGAAGGTGAGAAGTGTGTCCAGTTTTTTCATGTGTCACAGTCATGGAGATTCCCTGATGAATCTGAAGCAGGACATGATAAAATTAAAACCGACTTGGAGAAGTGTGCTCTTACAGAGGTGCAAAAACGAAGGGAAGGAAAAACTAGGACACTAATTCAGAATCCGTTTGAACAGCACTAGGGGTTTGATCCAAGGAACATGCTAGTGATGCACAGGAGAGGAGATAACTTGGACAAAAGGAGGTGACGTTTTGATCAATATTGATAGCTGACATTAGGGGACACAGGAGCGAGGTATGACTTTAATATTCTGATTTCATAAAGTCAGCAGTCATGAATTTATCTGATAGGAAGTATTTTGAATACTATTGAGGTCCAGCCTCTGTATTTTCCTTCCCAAGGCCCCAGAAGAGACACTACTAATGGTGCAAGTGAATTTTGGGAAAAGAATCTAAATACAAGGAGCTCTTTCATCCATCTGCTTTATTCCTCTGCCACCATAATCCTGCCCGGTCCTCTGGGGAACAAGTCTATATCTCACCAAAACAGCAACACTACAATACAAGACTTGCAAGGTCCTCAGCAGAGACATCATGGTTAACTTCATTTGCAACCCAAAGGGGGAGTGAATAGAAGTGGAGTCAGATAAGGCTGGAATAAATCAGAACAGGAGTTTATGTGCTCAAAATATATTCTTACAAGTGGTTAGGTGAAACATTATGAATCTGTCATGAATGTGCTCTAACTACAATCTTATAGGTGGTTAGGTAAAGAAGTCCGTAAGTCACTAAAATAAAACTGCCTCTATTTTCCTATGCTGCCATTTTATGACATGGCAGGAGAGGAGTACTTGATAGCCAGTCAATTTACATCACAGCTTGAAGCACCTGGTTTGAAGGAACCCCTTTGTTCTAAGAAGTTCCTCTAGGGCTGTGAGAGGAGAGGAGATCTGAGCTTGATTTGCACAAGAAGCAAAGCTATGCACCTAGGAGACAGGCACTTGGCCCAGGAGACAGAATGTGTCTCTGTAAGGATGTTTACCTTAATTCAGGGGCCTCACACACCTTGCAGGT
>CABHPP010130359.1:0-10965 GCA_902168425.1 Peromyscus attwateri | reverse complement strand
CAGGCTGGTCTTCAGAGTGAGTTCCAGGACAGCCAGGGCCACACAGAAAAAGGAGTTGTGATAGATCATGTGTGTATCTGGAAAACATGATGATTAAAGGCAGACATGCAAGAATAGATATTAGGGCTGAGTTGGTGGCTAACTGGTTAAGAGCCCTTGCTGCTCTTCAAGAGGACTGAGTTCAGTTCCCAGCACACACTGGGCAACTCACAGCCATCTGCAACTCCAACTCCAGGGGATCTGACACTTTTCTGTCTTCATGGGTACCTGCACACACATGCCATACATACACACGGATACAGACACATATAAGAAAAAAATAAATCTTTAAAAAGAACAGATACTGTATGATTCCATTTATATTTAACATAGGACATAAAATAGACTTATATAGGTTACTTGGAGCTAAGAGGATCAAAGAATGGAGAATTGCTGCTTAATTTTAACAGAAGTTCTACTTGGGATGATGACGACACTTCAGAAGTAGCCGTGATGGCGGTACAGTATTGTGATGAACTGATTGCCAGGGGCATAGACTCTTAAAATGATAAAAGTGGAGATTTCTGTGGTTTTTCTTTTTATTGGCATATACTGATTATACATAACAGAATTCATTATATTTTGCTTTGAAATATTTATTTTTGTTTTATGTGTTGTATGTGTGCCTGAAAATACATGCCTGTATGTATTGCACCATGTATGTGTAAGCACCTTCAGAGGCCAGAAAAGAGCATTGGATCCCCTGGAACTAGAGTTACAGGCGGTTGTGAGCTGCCTGATGTGGGTGCTGGGAACTGAACCTGGTTCTTCTGCAATAGCATCTGGTGCTCTTAACTGTCGGGCCATCTCACCAACCCCCTGTTATGACATTTTCATGTGTGTATATAATATGAGTACATCTATTCCCTCCCTCCCTCATTACCCTTTCTTAACTGTCGGGCCATCTCACCAACCCCCGTTATGACATTTTCATGTGTGTATATAATATGAGTACATCTATTCCCTCCCTCCCCCATTACCCTTTCTTGTCCTTCTCCCCTCTCACTGATTCCCCCTTTTCCAACTAGTCCCCACTCTGCTTTGATATCATGGTGTGTGTGTGTGTGTGTGTGTGTGTGTGTGTGTGTGTGTGTGTTTCCTAGTGAGTCTCATCAGGCTTCCTTATAGGAGCACAGATGAGGGGTTACTGGAACACTGGTACCTTACCAGAGGCTACACCATTGAAGAAAATGTCTCTTCCCTTCCATCACCCATTACCTCCAGATTCTCGGGAAGGCGTGGGGCTTCCTGAGCCTCTATCCACTGCGTGACAGGATGTGGACAATGGCAATCCTGTGCAGGTAGCACAACTACCGTGAGTTCCACAGTGCACTGGCCACGTGACGCCCAGGAGACAGCGTTCCACGGCGCTCCACCCCTTCCTCTGACTCTGATATTCTTTCTGCTCTCTGTTCCCTGATGGCCCCCTGCACCTTGGAGAGGGTGATATAGACGTCTCATTTATGGCTGAGTATTCAACAGTCACTTGTCCTCAGCACTTTAACCAGCTATGAGTCTGCATTCACTGCTGCCTGTTGCAAACTGCAGCTTCTCTGTCTAAGATGACAGCCACAGGAAGCTATGGAAATAAACATATTTAGAAGGCGATTTGATGGACACATTGTGCCCATTTAGCAGAACCACAGCTGTAGCTTCCTCCATAGGGCCTATATAGCTCCACAGCCACTGTTTGGGCCAGGTTTATAGTACTATGTATGAATTCCTTCTTGTGAAGAAGGAAGACATTAGTTGCATCTCTAACAGACTTGCCACTGTTTTACCAATAGGTACACCTTGTTTGACAGGTCTGTAGTGTAGCATGTAGGGTCCACAGCTGAGTAATACTTGATGACAGCAGTCACCAATGTATCGCACCCTCTGGCACTGGGAAGGTTAGCCAGCAGGGAGAAAGCCACTGTCTAGTTCTAGTGTGATTTCCATGTGTCCTATGACCAAGCATGTGGTATCTTTAGCAATAGGGTCTTACTTTTTTGTTTGTCTTTTAGAGACAGGATCTTGCTATGAAGCCCTGGTTACCCTAGAACTTTGGGCAATCCTCCTGTCTCAGACTCCCAAGTGCTGGGACTGTGTGTGACACCAACTCCAGCTCATGAAATGTAAATGAAAGTTCATTCTTTGCTTATCAGATTGCAAGAATTAAGAAGTTGAATATTAAGAGTTGATGGGGTGTGGAGAAACGGAGTCCATCCTTGATAGTGATGGAGTTCAAGCTGGTTTAATATCTGGGGAGGCAACTTGGACATATCTGACACACCCACCCCTCCAAGGGGGCGCTACGGTGTGTGACAGAATGCATGGTTAATTATACCATGGCACAGCTATAAAGTGAAAAACAATGCAATCCAAAGGAGACGCCGAATCTGGAAGTCTTGACACTGGACTTCATAGTACTACTTAAAACTAAACCCCAACATGTTTATGTTCTGTTTCTAAAGTATATCAAGGAGTCTGTTTGGAAGTAGCACATGATACCTGTAGGAGTGGGTTGGCTTTATTCTCAACATATACAAATCAAATGTGGCAATCCCAGCTCTTAGAGGGCAGAGTCAGGCAGATCTCTGAGTTCTTAGGCTAGCCTAAGAACTATAGTCTATAGAGTGTGTTCCAGAACATCCAGGGCTACATAGAGAAATGCTATCTTGAAAAAAAACAAAAAAACAAAACAGAACAAGAAAAAGAAAAAACATCAAATGGGGTGTGATCGTTCATGTGTCCTTGTTATCTGTGGGTTTGTTTTGTTGTTTGTGGGTTTGTTTTGTTGTTTGTGGTTCTGTTCTGTTCTGGTTTGGTTTAGTTTTGGGTTTTTTTTTTTTTTTTGAGACAGGGTTTCTTGGAGATCTGCCTGCCTCTGCCTCCCTAGTGCTGGGATTAAAGGCATGCGCCACTGTGCCACTGCCACCCAACAGCTTACTTTTTTTTTTAAGATTTATTTATTTATTTATTATGTATGCAGTGTTCTGCCTGCATGTGTCCTTGCAGGCCAGAAGAGGGCACCAGCTTGCAGGTGGTTGTGAGCCACCATGTGGTTGCTGGAATTGAACTCAGGACCTCTGGAAGAACAGTCAATGCTCTTAACCACTGAGCCATCTCTCCAGCCCTGGTTTGGGTTTTTCGTTTGTTTGTTTGCCATCGGGTCTCACTATGTAGCCCTGGCTGTCCTGGAACTCGCTCTGTAGACCAGGCTGGCCTTGATCTCAGAGATCCACCTGCCTCTGCCTCCTGAGTGCTGGGATTAAAAGTGTTGGCCTCTACACTGGTGTCTCATTTTTGTTATGTTTTGTTTTGTTTTTTCCTCTTTCTAGTCATGGCTCTCAGTCTTGGTGACATCTGGATGTGTTGTATATGAGTTTGGAGTTTTAAAAAATCAGATACAACCAAGAATCTGTTATAATCATCTTAAGGCAAATTTGTAAGTTTACTTATTTTTATGGTTCCGGGAATTGAGCCCAGGGCCTCACATACGATAGGCAAGCGTTCTACCACTGAGCAATATTCCCCAACCCAAGTTTATTTTTATTTTACGACTATTTTTTAAATCCTCTCTCTCTGTATCTGTCTGTCTGTTTATCCGTCTACTTGTCTGTGCTGGGAATCTAACCCAGGGCCTCAGACAAGCTAAGGAAGTACTCTACCACTGAGTTATATTCTTGGCCCCATCTCTCCCCCCCCCCCCCCCCAGATAAGCTGGCCTCAAATTGACTACATCTCCCAAGAGCTGGGATAGCAGGTGTATGCCGCACAGCCTGACCTCAAGTCCCTCATACAATGGCATTAATTCTACCTACAAGGCTGCAGCCCACTAACTTTCTAAATACTCTACCTCTTAATGTAATTGCTGGGCAATGAGCTCCAGCATGAGTTTAGGATGATGCCCACATTCCCACCCTAGCACGGTGTGTATTGACTAGTCCTTTAAAAGGAAGACTGCTCAGGATGGGATGAACTGGAACTCTTCTCACCTCTTCCCTCCAAGTGGAAAGGCTGGAGATTTCAGCACCATTCCCATAGTGGCAAATGCTATGAAATGAGCAAGGAAGGAGTAGGTGACCTCATATTAGTCTAGAAACTGGGTCAAAATTATGTAGATAAGAGGGATACAAATCTGCTCAAATGAAATGCGGCAGCAGCAGTGGAGTGGGATGAAGTGGCAAGAAGGTTCTTGACAAGGAAGTCCAATGCTTCAGTGGTTTGAGTGTATTTGGTTTCAAGAAGTGTTTACACTGTGTGAATATATGTCACTGTGATTGGGTTAATAAAAGCTGATTGGCTGATGGCCAGGCAGGATTTTGGGGGTAGAGAGAATTCTGGGGAGAAGAAGGATGGAGTCTGGGGAGACGCCATGAAATGCAGAGTGAGCAGGATGGGCATACCCACATGAGGTAAACGAACCTCAAGGCAGCACATAGATGAATAGAAATGGGTTAATTTAAGTGGTAAGAGCTGGCTGGAGACAAGCCTAAGCTATCAGCCGAGCATTTATAATTAATATTAAGTCTTTGTGTGGTTATTTGAGGAGTGACTGGCAGGACAGAAAAGACCGCCTACAAGGAGCTGGGGATGTAGAGAGCTGGGGCAGAGCACCAGCCTAGCATGCACAAGACTCTGGAAAAAGGGAGAGCCGAAGCGAAGCTTCCGCCCACCGCTCATCCTGTCTCCCAGCCACTCACAAGCCACACTCCTTGACCCTCTGCAGAGCTTTCAAAATGGCCCCTAGAGAAAGCCTCCAAGCTCCCTGAAGGCAGATGTCTGTGAAACTTCCAAGCACCAGAAGAGTAGAGGGTAGAGGAGGGCAGGGACATAGCTCAAAGGTAGAATGTGGGCCTCCTAGCATGCCCAAAGCCCTGGGTCGGAACCCCAGGAAAACACAACCACACATACAAATGTGCATGCCTGCACACACACACACACACACACACACACACAGAGAGAGAGAGAGAGAGAGAGAGAGAGAGAGAGAGAGAGAGAGAGAGATGCGCACACACGCATGCACAGAACATTTGCGGAGTGGATAGCGTGGAGATGGAGACTCTGAATGGACTTCAAGGGAGAGACCCCAAGGGAGATCGAAGCAGGAAGAGAGATAGGCAAGACCTTCACTCTGAAGCTCAACTCTGTGGAAGGGATGGAGACAAGAAACACAACAGAGTATGTCCACCTTTCCCTACCCAGTCTTGCCAGTTGTCTAGGTCTTATGATATGCCAGATGCCTGAGTTGCTGCAGTTTGAATACGAGGGGTGGGGCTAACTGGTAAGGGCCATCTGCCACCCATCCCTCCTCTTTGCCAGAGGTGGTCAGTGCAGGAACACAGCAGTGAATTTTGGCCTTCCTTCAAACAAGAAAAGGTCAGGAGAAAAGAGTTTTGAACACGCAAGGGACCTTGTGGGCCAACCTGGAGAAGATATCCTCAGTTTCAGAAGAAAGGCTTGAGTTTGGGGTTTGAGAGTCACAGCACTCAGACAAGAGAATTATCACAAGATTGAGGCTAGCCTAATCTACAAAGTTAGTGAAAAGCCAGCCTGGGCTACATAGCAAGACACTGTTTCAAAGCAAAAACCATTGTCTGATGAAATCAAGTTGACTGCTAGACATGGCGTTACCCACACTTCTGTACTGGCAGCACCAGGAGGCAGAGGGGTCGCAAATTCAAGAGCAGCCAGGCCACATAATGAAACCTTAAAAAAAAGAAGTTGGGGATGGAGCTAGAGAGATGGCTCAGCAGGTGGGTTAAGAGAACCTGCTGCTCTTCCAGGGGATAGGGATTTGATTCCCAGTACCCACATGATGGCTCACAATGCCTGTAACTCCCGTTCAGGGACTCTGACACCCTCTTCTGGCCTTCTCAAGCACCAGGCACACACATGGTGCACCCATACACATACAATAAAAATAAATAACTTTTTTAAGTTGGGGTGCCTGGCATGGTAGCATATGCCTTTAATTCCAGTCAGGCAGGTGGATATGCTCTCAGTGTGGCCTACGATCCCAGCTGTGGCCTCTTCCAGGTGAAGGTACAACCCTCCAAATAAACAAAAGGACAAAGATGGTGCAATGCGTCAATTACTATTCCTACTTTTCCGAGGGACCTCTGTGAATTTGAGTCTACATAGTGAATTCCAGGGCAACTAGAGCAACATAGGAGACTCTGTCTCAAAAAAGAAAAGAAAACAAACAAACAAACAAAAAAAACATTGTGAATGGTGCCACGTGTCTGTAAGTATATAATACTTGGGAGGTGGAGGCAGAAGGATCATGAGTTCAAGGTCCCCAACTGAATAAAAAGAGAGCTGAGCACAGCATCCCTCACGCTCTGCTGCCTTGACTGTGACCCCCTGAACAACTTCCGGAACGACTTCCCTACCACCGTGGACTATCTTCTCAAACTGCTGCTTTTGTGGGGGTGTTTAATTCCAGCAATAGGAAAAGTAACTGATGGCTTCACAATGAGAATCAGCCATGCACGCCAAATCCTTTGTTTATTGTGGGTTTGTGCCTTCTCCTGGAGGAGAACGCAGCTGAGGTCATAGGCCACACTGAGTGAAGGTTATGTTCAATCCTGTCCACCTGTCCATTCCTACTGTTGACATCCATCTGGCAGAGAATATGCCTGGAAGAGATTTTGTAAAAAGTATAGTGGTAAGCTGGGCATGGTAGTACACATTTAATCTCAGCACTCTAGAGGCAGAGGTGGGGGGGAATCTCTGAGTTCAAGGCCAGCCTGGTCTACAGAGCGAGTTCCGGGACAGCCAGGGCTACACAGAGAAACCCCGTCTCAACAAACAAACAGAAAGTATAGTGGCAGTCTCCATCCAAGCAGGCACAGACAGTGGAATTGACAGTTGAAGTGGCATGTCACCAGAGAATGGCCAGGTTCATTGTCCACTTGCATTTGCGCCTGAACTAGCTGAAGAGGAGGAGGGAGGGTTGGATAAAGCTGAAGGCATGCACTAGTAACTAGCACAAAACAAGACCCCACGGTCGCTGCCAATGACTTGGTCCCATGGATCTCGACCCAGAAGGTGGTTCCTGCATGATCCATGTGCTGAAGCTGCCTGTGGACCTCAGGAAGATCTTGATGTACATCAACATCTCTGCAGCCAGGACATACTCAGAGATACAGAAACACGTCATACAGCTGAAGGGGACCACATGTGAGAAGAGATGTGTCCTGAGATGGAAGTTTTCCTTGCAGGTGTTGGTGGTACTCTTCACTTCTCTACCTGAGAGATAAAATCAATCTGAAGCCAAAGGCAAAGACCCAGATGTGGGCGGAGTTTCTCTGTGTCTCGGCAGCCACTCCCAAAGAACTGTTCAGAGACTTATTATTAATTATAAATGCTTGGCTGTTGTAGAGTATTATTTTAAGATGTGTTACCTTTGTTCATGCTGTAGAACATTTGTTTAATGATGCAAAGATATGTTGCATTCTTTTATGTTGCATTTGTTTAAATCTGTGAAGCTGTGTTACTGTGCCTGTCTAAAACACCTGATTGGTCTAATAAAGAGCTGAACAGCCAATAGCTAGGCAGGAGAAAGGGGCTGTCAGGTGAGGCTGTCAGGCAGAGACAATAAATAGGAGGAGAAAAAGAAAAGATTAAGGATCAAGAAAAAGAAAAGAAGAGAGGATTCCAGGGGCCAACCACCCAGCTACACAGCAAGCCATGGAGTAAGAAGTAAAGAAAAGTATATAAAATAGAGAAAGACAAAAGCATAGAGGCAAAAGGTAGATGGGATAATTTAAGAAAAGCTGGCTTGAAATAAGTCAAGCTAAGGCCAGGATTCATAAGAAAGAATAAGCCTCCCTGTGATTTATTTGGGAGCTGGGTGGTGGGCCCCACAAAGAGCCAAAGAGTGAAAATACCAACTACACTCGGCCAATAGCTCAAAACTCTTACATTTTAAATTAACCTGTATTTCTTACCTACCCTCTGCCACGTGGCTGTACCTTCTTCCAACATAGCATCTTCTTGCTTCTCTCTGCATCTCTCGCAACTCCCAAGACTCTGCTCTTCTTCTTCCCGCCGTCCTTTCAGTTTGGCTGTCCCGCCTAACCTGTCTAGCTATTGGCCAGTCGGCTTTTTAATTAACCAATGAGAGTGATACATATTTACACTGTACAAAGTTTGTACCCAGAGGACAGCAATGAGTCCTTTGAAGAGCTCAGGACACATGGGGGCTGGAGAGATGGCACAGTGGTTATGAGCACTGACTGCTCTTCAAGAGGAGGCCAGTTCAATTCCCAGCGGCCACACGGCAGCTAACAACTGTCTGTAAACTCCAGCTCCAGGGGATCCAACACCCCCACACAGACATACATGCAGGCAAAACACAATGCACATAAAATAAATTATTAAAATGAAAAAAAGAGAAGCGCTCAGGACCTAGGGACCAGTTACATAATGGAGCAAGCTACTAAGTGGCTCTGCCAGAAACATCAGAGAGTGGCTGGTGGGTGTCTGTAACAAGCTTCACATGCCTGCTGCAGTGTACATCAGCACGTTGCCCACCATCAGCACAATCTCAACACAAAAACACAGATCTCACAGCTCTCACCTCACAGCCAATGTAGGTGGATTTTTCTTTCCCACCTGGCAGCTCCCAAATCACAACACAGAGACATGTTATTAATTATGAAAGCTCAGCTGATAGCTTAGGCTTGTTACTAACTAGCTCTTTCAACTTAAATTGACCCATTTTTATTAATTTACTTTTTGCCTCCTGGCTTTATTACCTTTACTCTGTACTGCCCATGCTGCTTCCTCTCTGTCTAGCTGGCAACTTCCCACATCTCCACCTTCTTCTTCCCAGTGTCCTCTCTGCCCAGAAAATCCTGCCTCACTATTGGCCATCCAGCTTTTTATTAAACCAATCTGAGTGATAAATCTTCTCGGTCTACAAAAAGACTATTTCACAACAAGCGAAGAATAGAGTTTATTCTGGAGCCAAATATGAATGACATGGCCTGGAGAACTCAGATAAGGTTACCCCAATACCGTGGTTCAAAGGAATGACAGTGTGAACTTTTTATAGTAACAGAACAAAGAGACAAGCAAGACACCTTTCAGACACATTAGTGGAAGCATCAGGTAGGCAGCTTACTGCAAAACAGGGATATAGTCTGCTACAGGCCTCGGGCTATGTGGTGACAATTCTTGGCCTACCCTGGGGGCAGTGAAAGCCAGACCTATGTTTATACATTCCAGAGGGGATTTTACCTGATAGCCACAAGGGTGTCTTGTCAAATGTAGAGGTAGGTAGTAAATGGCTATTTAGAGGGTTAAAGATAGTTCAAGATAGTTTAGCTTGGACCTGGGACATTCCAGCAATCTGTAAAGTTTTTGTCAGTCAATCAGCTTGTTAGAACGTTCAACATAGTTGTAGGTTTTTGTTTTTTGTTTTTTGTTTGTTTTTTTCTCTCTTTCTGGTTCAAGCCATCAGTGGCCAGGCCCAGAACAATGGACAGAACATCCTGTGCTTTTGGTCGCAGCTCAGTCACCCCGGTCACCTGGGCCAGTCTCAGCCACCTGAGTCGGGTGTTCAGGGGAAATGTAAGCAACACATTTTGAAAGGCTCATCAAGCCTGCACTGCCAAGTGGACCCAGAATCTTGTTTCCTTGGAAACAATAAAGATAGATGTAATGTGTTCAGAGGCCCTTTCTCTGGATCTCCAAACCCAAATGGTAAATTCTGTCCACTCTGGCTCAGATCCTCAGGCAAGACTTTCAGTTTTGTTCATATCATTTCCAGCAGCAAAGTTGCCGATAGCCTATGATTTCAGAAAACAAGCCTGCTGGGTTGGTAAGAAATAAATTGTTACTCAAAGCAGGAGGTCATTATAACATTTTTATAGCTGCCTAATGTCCTTGGGAAAGCATTATTTCCTGTTAATTTTACAGCTGGCTTTCTCCGCCCCTGTTATTCCAACCTAATGAACAGTAGGGAAGATTTTTACAATCCAAACTAATTTTTAGTTCGCAAGGGACAAACAGTGGAGGAAGAGGAAGTCAGCAGGCAAGAAGAAACAAGCCTATGCCTCACGAAAAGAGGTGAGGCCACCGTGTTGAAGACAGCAACAGGTTTCATTTATGGAGCTGTCCAGTAAAGTAGCCCTATCCACAAGGTAGCCATTTAAATGAGTTAAAACTAATTACATTAAAAATTATATTTGCAGCCCAGGCAGTGGTGGCACACACCTTTAATCTCAGCACTCGGGAGGCAGAGTCAGGTGGATCTCTATGAGTTCGAGGCCAGCCTGGTCTACAAAACAAAATCTAGGACAGGCACCAAAACTACACAGAGAAACCCTGTCTCGAAAAACAAACTATATATATATTGGGTGATGGTGATAATCCCAGCATTCGAGATGCAGAGGCAAGCAGTTCTCTGTGAGTTTGAGGCCAGTCTGGTCTACAAAGCGAGTTCCAGGACAGCTAGGACTACACCAAGAAACCCAGTCTCAAAAAACAAGAAAAAAAAAAAAGACATTAAATTAGGATGGTGTGTGTCATTACTCAGGACCGGCTGAATTGGGTATTGAATACAGAGCCTTGTGTCAGCTAGGCTAACATTTTACCACTGAGGTCTCATTAAGGAGCCCAGTTTGACATCAGATTCATGTCCCTCCCATCTCCAGCTCCTGGGAGCTGGGATTACAGGTGTAAGCCGCCAAGGCCGACTAATATTTTTAATTCTTTTGTGGCATTTAGCTATGTGTTAAATAGCCACACATTAAAGGCAATGATATTGGACTGTGCAGACAGAGAACATTTTCATCATTGCACAAAGCTCTATTTAAGCTGGTCATGCTGGCACAGACCTGTAATCACAGCACTTGGGACGCAGACACAGACACCACACACACACACATACACACACACACACACACACACACACACACACACACACAC